>OVAX01000652.1:0-69667 GCA_900406405.1 Lepidium africanum
TATATATATATATAAATATAAGCCTATAACTTTTATTTTAAAGAAAATCAAATATAGAACACATAAGCTTACAACTTTTTGTTTAAAGAAAATCAAACTATAAAGATTTCGGAAAATGTTTCTCCTCTTATTCATATGACGGTCATAATCTTATATACACATACATATATTGACTTTAACCTAATATATCATATGGCCCAATATGGCCCAATACCCCCGACAAGCTCATACGTGGTAACTCGTGTGAGATTGGAGGAGTCTTCATAGTATTGGCGTGTTGGATTAAGCCGGCATCACGGAGTTTGCGGAGATCCATCAAACAAGATCCAACATATGTTGCTTCAGTAATAGTTGTAAATAGTAGTCGTAAATGGTTCAGTCATCATTGTAAAAGACATGAACAAGAAGGATATAAATAATAGGAAATTGTAGAAGATAATAGAGAAAAACTAGAATAGAAGAGCACTAGGTTTGAAAATAATCAACAAAGAAGAAAAAAAATTTGATTTCTAGATCAAACCTTTGGAGTAAACATGATCCCATGGATAAAAAGTATTAAGATACACTATAGATGTAGCCTCAGTAGTAGAAGAAGACTAAATCATTGTTGATTAGTCAATCAATGACGAGAATGAAAAAAATTATCATGGGTAGAACCATGGAAGAGAATGAGGCGTTAGAGAGGGGAAAAAATTAGGGTTTTTCTGATACCATGTAAAGATTTGGGAAAAAGTTTCTCCTCTTATTCATATGACGGTTGTAGCCTTATATACACATACATAGATTGACTTTAACCTAATATATCATTTGACCCAATATGACCCGATACAAACGAAAACTCAATGAGGTGCATTTCATGCTATATAATGATTCTCGTAGGGAAATAGATCATTTTATCCTTTATAACATATATTTAATACTTATTGATGTGTTCACTCTGTCAAACAATTCACTGAAAAGCGGTTCACTCGAAACATTTTCTTTTTGGTCTGAAAATTTATTCAAAACATTATTCTTCACTTTTGTGCTTTCGATTTATCGATTAAAAGAGCTCCTCAACCCAATATGATTCATACTTACAAAAACAATTACTTTTGATAAAAAAAATTTGAACTACTAACAAAAACAATTTCTCTAGATAAATATTAATCACAATCCTGTTATTTTTTACAACATCGGTATATGTTGTAGGAGTAAATAAAAAATAATAGTTTTTTTTTGATAAACTAAAATTATAATATTTGATAATAAACATTGGAATTAATTATTTTACAAAAAAACATTGGAATTAATTATAATGTGATTACCTCTTTTGGAGATTACCCAATCAGGTGGATCACAGTAGTTTCATATGGGTTTTATGGTATCTTTGGAAAGCAAGAAATGATAAAGTTTTCAATAACAGCAATAAAGACCCAAGAGACATAGTCATGGGCGCGGAAGCTGAAGCAGAAGCATGGATCTCAGCTAATAAAGAAAGTAATGATCAACGGGACAGCCCGCATATAGTCTTGAATATACAAAACACTTTAATATATAGGCCTATTTCTGCAAACCCGATGTTTACTGGGTACATATGTATGGTCGATGCTTCCTGGAAGGACTCAGATCTTTTTACAGGGCTAGGCTGGTATTGTTTTCCTTATAAGGAAGGAGGGGTGAACTTGGGAGCTCAAAGTATCAGAAGGAGTCTCTCACCTCTACATGCGGAATTTGAGGCACTTCTCTGGGCCATGACAATTTTGATAGGTCTTCGTCTTATGGAAGTGGAGTTTTAAGTGGATTGCTCTGATATGGTGAAGATGATCGATGAACCCTCCGCCTGGCCAACTTTTCACCTCTATTTAGAGGATTTCTTACGACTACGAAGCTCTTTCCGACAATGCTCTCTGGTGTGGATTCCTCGTTCTTTTAACTACAAAGCAGATTACCTAGCGCGTAGTGTTAGAAATTTGTCTAGAAATCAACTTTATGTAAACAATATCTCTTTGGACCCTCTTTTATTTTTAATTGAGTAAAGTGGATAAAAAAAAATTATAATGTGATTTAACGAGGAAAAAACAACAACTTTTGGATAGGTATCGACAGAGAAAATAAAGCTTTAACTTAGATTTGGTGGCGCTTCTTATCACATATATTCACATGCGAAAGAGAAGTCTATTTTCAGTAATCAATATGAGTGGTTGTACAGACAAAGCCAGTAAAACGATTATTGTTTTATCTTTAAGAGAAAATATCCATAATTTTTCAGTAAATCAAGATATGTAGGCCCAGAAGTCACACTTCAAATCAAAAGTTTCATACCACACAAAGGACTAAAATTGAATCCTCAAGATTGCACTCAGATTCGAGTTAGCCATTGACGTTCTAGTTCTTATCATCAATTGTCGATACACTAGTTTCATGGGTAGAATTTTATCAATCAAACCAATAGATAAACTGGAACCTTGTGAATTCAAGTTGGTTAAAAAGTGTAAAACATTTTCTAAAAGCCAAAACGGTGTGATCTACTAATACTTTTGTGCAAGGTTTTACATTCAAATCACCTAAAAAGAAAAAATATTTCTTAACTCAATAATGGTCGGATAGATGTGTAACAACCTAAGTTCCAAAACTAAAAATTGTAGAGGTTTAAATTCGAAACTTACTTGAAATTTTGTAATATTAATCTTTCGTTAATTAGCCGATTTTATATTTATTTGGATGATACGAAGTCTCCACTAATATAATGCCGGAGATCTCAGTCATCTAAAATGTAAATATTTAACATAATATGTAATTGTTATGTGATATTTAGTGGATTTTTCTAGATTACCCTTAATACCTAAAAAAGAAAAAATAATAATTAAATCACAAAATTTTATGTTGTGTTACTATTTTATTATAATTTATTTTAAACTATATGAGAAAAGTAGGACATTATTAAATCATTTAAAGTGGCCGATTATAATTTATAATTGTGTTATATTTATCTAAAAAAAGTGCAATACAACATCTTACTCATCAAGCACCTGCGGTGACAAGTTTAACGCTATTGAAACTTAAGTACTTAATACTTTCTTTAATGGTGAGAATCCTAAGTAAAAGACTATGGAATGACGGACATGATCATACTTTATTTGATGGAATCAATAATTTAAAACAAAAGTGTTCGAATTATAAGCATCTTTTCGGTGCATATAATCTAGACTTGCCATCTTGGTAAATTGGTAAATCATATTCAGCAGTCGAGTACTTTGTGTTAGTTTTTTAATTGCATTTTGATTTTTTCTAAAAGTAACAGCTGTTGAGAACCGACAATGAAGACTTGTCTTTCATCTTTTTGAATTTGGATCGATTAAAGTAAACTTTGAAGGGTTAACTCATTTCTTTGATCTAATTAGTAAGAAATTATGTTTTTGGAAAATAGTTAGAGAATATTAGTTATGTCAGACTTTTATGATTAATAACTTTGCGTTTGAATGTAATTTTCACCAATGTTTATAATTTCGCATAGAATAACGAAAATTTGGATTATACATTAGATTTTGTTTATCTAATTATCAACAACAAAAAAAAACTTTTCCATTGAGTTTATTTCGTGAACAGTTCATACAATCTAATAGTCTTGGGAGATTTTCATATTATCTTTATAGAAAAGAAATATTTGAGAAAAGTTATATAACTGGCGTGACCAAAGATAATCATTGGAGAACATTAAAAGAGAAGAAGATAAATATGTAACTAGCATCAAACATTGTGAAAGTAATACAAAAAACCAATAACTTGCTGAGAAAATCAATCAATTGATCTCATTGATGTATCTGTCTGTACTTTAGTTTTGAACTTTATAGTACTAGATCTTACGTTTATAACCATCACTTTTACTTCTTCATGTCGACCGTATAACTTTGAATACGATAAAATAACATTGGACAATGGACATCAAAGGTCAAATCATTTAAATAAAAATGCTGTGGCCGTCCTATAAGCCCTCAATTGTTGACATTTTTCCTCTGTACATTTTCTCCTTTTAAATGGTATTTTAATGCATTGATGAATTTAGAAATTTTCACAGAATCATAATTATTTGTTATTCAAACAATAATTTTCAAATTAAAATCATATAATTCTATTATTTGTAAATTTTACTTCAAATTAGTTGTTATTAGCTCTATCATTTATAAATCTTAATTAAAATCATCTCTTTTTTCAACATTACATATTTGAGTATGTATTTATATTTTTTAATAGATTTGATTTTAAATTTTCTTTAAAATACAAAAACTCAAATACTTTATTTTGAGTTGGATGTCCAAAACCCACCTATGATTTTAAAATCAAATAATTTTAAATAAATTTATAAATCTTACAAAACCCATGTATGTCTTGTAATGGGCTGGCTGCACCGGCCAACCACCAGAATCTGATCTAAGCCGTAAAGGACAAATCCGTGCTTGACCATCAAAGGCACGACGTACAGTCTTTGACTAGATTGTTTCATAATACAGTCTCTTTGTTTTCTTTGACCAAATTGATTCTCATTTCTGAGCTTACACAAAAAAAAAAAAAAAAAAAAAAAATNCTTACACAAAAAAAAAAAAAAAAAAAAGAACTGTGAAGTGAGGATTAAAGGTATAACCTAGCTCAACTTGTGTGTATAATTTCTGAGGGTTCTAAGATTATCATTTGAGAGCACCAGTTAAAACGGGTAGAATTGCAGCTTTGAAGTCCTCGCTAAACTTTCCTTCTGAGAACCTTGCCGCTCGTTTTCTAGCAGATGCAGCCATCTTAAGCCTTTCTGTTTCATTCATTTTCACAATCTCAAGGATGGCTTCGGCGTATTCCTCTACACTCTCAGCAAGAAACCCGGTTCTTCGTCCGTCTTCTTCCAATACAATATCCATTTTGGGTCCAGCTGAGTTGTGAGCTACATCACCAGTTAAAAACAGAGAATCAATTACACGAGACTGCAAGAGTAACTGAAATTTTTGAGATGAAATCACATATATAAGAGTTAGTGTCTGACCTATTGGGATCGCACCAGCAGCCATGTACTCAACAACACTAATCCCAAAGTGTTCATCTATCATTGCATGCATTCCTGCAACTGCATTTCCTAGCAGTTCCACTAGTTCCCTGCAATCTCAAGCCAACAACTAAGAATCATGGAAGCTCTGAGTATAGCAAGAAACACGTTTTGATAGAGTATGCCGTAAAGAGCTTTCAGCAAATACCTGTACAGGGCATTTTTATAGAATTCCACGTCCCTATCCACTTTTAGTTCAACTGCTCTGTCTTTCAATTTCTGCAGCCGTTCTTCATCCGAGTTGTTTCTACAACTTCCCACAAATTGGAGCTTGGGTCGAGGCTTGTCTGCATCTATCTTCCCTAAGGCCAGTGAGAATGCCTCAAGCTGAAGCATATGAGCCTGGTACAAGACTGCAATTGAGTAACCAGGATGACCATTTTGTAACCAGGAATCTGAGCCATCACAACTATAGCACCTTTTCAACTTCATAACTCAAATAGAAGGATTTCTCACCTTCTCAGGACGAAATTGGGCAACGGATATGATCTTTGGAGGATTTGATGATCTTTCAAGAGGAAACTCCTGCATCAATCCCAAGATGTTAGCAAATACTAAGATAAACAAGAAGACAGACTAAAAGCATATGACTCGAGCTATCTGACAGTGATCACCTGAAGTCCTGAAGTATCACAAGGCGGGTAGACACGTTTAATCCGTTCAGGAATTCTCCAAAGCACTTCGATATGGGAGTTTGTCCACGAAGAGTTAACCATAGCTAGATGAGTGCATGAGCCAACCATTCCATACAACCAGCTAAAGGCTCTGTAGTAGACTAATTTACATGTAGATAACAAATTGCTGCAAAAAAAAAAAAACAACATATAACATTAGCCAACAAAGAAAGGAAGGCTTCTAAATTTTTCAGAAACACCAAATAAGCAATAAAAAACCAAAACCTTTTAGCAATTGAAGAATCGTTGTTATACATGGAGTTCCTTTGACGAACACGAGAAATCATATCCAAACTGATAGTTGGATAATGAGTATAGCAAACAACTTTGCAACCAAAGAGACGAGCAAGAGGATATGTGAAAGCATATCCACTAGTGTCAAGAAAAAACATAGGAGTAAACTTGCGTAAGGCTTCCCAAGCTAGATAAACCGAACCAAGACTCTGACCAATCATTGTGAAATGTGGGTAAGTGCTCTCTTCAATCCATTTTCTTTTGTTTAGATGAATCACCTGAGCCACAACATCAAGAAACAAAAACGAAATTGCATCAAAAGTAATCCAAAATCCAACCAAAGAACTGAAAATTTCCCACAATTCTAATAGCTTCTATGTCTAATCAGAGCTACAAATTTAGCTAGAGAGTGAATGTTATTTACGCTAATTCGAACTGACTTATAACCTAAAATTAAAGTTGCTCTAAATTAGGTCAAGATAAGGAAAGCAGAGTAATCAGACCTTAGGAGGAAATAGAAGGTGGACACCGAATCGATCAACGGCACGGCGAGTTAAGCTTTCAGAAGAAGAGTCATGATCTCCGGTGAAGATAACACAGTCAAGATCGGGAATCTCCTCTTGTATGGCTTTAACAGCACACCAGAGCACTCTCTCACCGCCTCCACCGTCATTCGTGTACGGATGGAAGAATCCAACCGCTCGTTTTCTACTATTTATTGAATTGATCACAGAAACACATACACTGAAAGATAAAGCCAAGAGGCAAGTGAAAAAGGCATAGAGAATGAAGGAGATCGCCATGGAAGCAGATCGTTAAGCAAAATTACAATCCGAAACATTTTATTTTAGTCCCATGTTTACGAATATTGCAGAAAACACCAGAAATTATGACTAAATTACAGTATGGCCCCTTATATTTCACATAAATATGCATTCCTCTTATCAGGCTTGGTTGAGCTGAGGAAAATGGAGACATTGTTGTCGTGAGTAAGCACTGAAACTATCTGAAGCAACTTATGAAAACCTCTTTTTGTAAGATGATAATCTTCCAACTTTATGACCATCTTCTCTAATGTCTTTGTGGTTTTACTATTAATCATAAGTTCCATAAATGAAGCCACAGACTCTGGCTTTATATTCTGAGTGAATATCTTCCCAAAGACCATTGCTTCCGAGCTCCAGCAATCTGCAAAGTACTTGTCAAGATCCTTCCCCTGAATACAAGGAAATACATTTTCATTAATGGAAACAGATTATAAATATCTCATATGGATCGTCAATGATGAAGGAATATACATACCGGTATGGTGTCACGTTTCATTGTGTGTACGGTTAGCTTCTTTAATTCAGGTGACTTCTGTAACAGCCTTACTATACTAGGAATTACGTATTGAGAAATCGTTGTCTCAAGTGTCAAGTCTTTGACCTTCAAGCTTGGAAAATGAGGCTTATAGAACTCTGCTAGACTTAGAATCTAAGAAAAGTCAAAAGTAAAGGCATAACAAACTGGTAAGAACAACTTGATCGACTTGTTGAAGATCAAGCTAACGAAAACTAATCTTTGAAGTGATTCTACAACATGGACAAGTGTAGGCATTAGAGAAACTAATGACCATCCATACAAATGCATTGAACACAAGAAAAACATACCTTAAGAAAGCTTTCCCCAAAAGTGAGATTCTGTACATTCTGCAACTTCTCTAACATACTTTTCATCCTAACCACTATTTGTTGAACTTTAATAGCATTCAGTTCGTCAAATGTAAACGGGAAACAATCAAGTTTAGCTTCAGCTAAAGACGAGACATCACCTAAACTACATAGCAAATCAGGGTTTGTTAATCTGAGGGAATGGATCTGTGGTGCCACAATCTTCCTTGGCTCTAGAGAACATGTATCGCTAATTAAACCTAGGAAAACCTCTACTTCTAATTTTCTTAGACGCAGTAATTTGCTAAGATCGAGAACCTCTAGTTGAAAGCAGAAAGACAACGTTAAGCTTTCAAGTATCGGACAACCAGATAGAATCTTAGCAATGGATTTATCATCACAAGGACATGACAGTCTTTAGGGCTGTCCAAGACACAGAGCATCTGGGAATCATAGCAGCATACGTAACAGTGATTTGCTTGACAGAGGAATTGATGTAGAAGAAATCAGGAATCGTGTATTTGGTGTCAAGAAAATGAAAATTCAGCCACATATTCTCTACGTCTCCAGACATGGCAAACTTGATCAATCTGTCAATGTTATGATCAGTAGTCTCTGTCGTCCTGATATTAAGCTGAAAACTCATCATCTTGCGAGCCGTATAGATACTTAGGGATTTGTTTATCGAATCAAATTCCAGTTCATAGCTATCGAAGGAAAGAGAAGGTGTATATTTCCATACATGCCTCCATCGTTTCGACAAGATAGAAGTTCTGATTGCCAGTTTGGTCGGAATAAACGAGAGGATATGTTGGAGAATCTCATCAGGCAAAGAGCTGATTAAGTCTGCTAGTTCGAATCCCCGGAGGTGATGCATGAAACTCTGGCTAGAAATTCTTACAGAGGCGGTGGCTCCGTCGTCGTCTCTACCCTCGTCTGCCGTTATAACTTATCAACTGATATTTGCAAGTTTACTTCCCAATGGCCAATATGTATAACCTAATGCGTTTGCGTTACTTCCAAGTTTCCCACAAACATTACTGGGCTCTAAAAGCCCATTAAATACTTCAAGCCCAAAACAAAAACATCCCAAAATATTACCGATTTCTTATTTGCCCAAAATATTAATGGGTTTATAAAACCCAATGATTTGGAGCGTAATACCTCCAAGAACAATAATAATAAATTAATTATAAGTTTAAGAATTTTAATTACAAAAATACCGAACAAAATAATAATTTGATACCTAATGAAAATTGAATTAATTTTATCTAAACACTATAATTAAGTTAATGAATCATTGAAGAAAGTGTTGTAGTTGAATTATGATTAGACTTATATCATCTAAAGAGCCTCTCTTAAACGATAGCTCAGCTAGTTTCTTGCAAGCAGAAAGTGTTTTTGGAGTATCAACGTCTACACAATATGGTCGAACCAAATCAACCGCTTCCTGGTTTGTTACCTTGTCCCAAAGACCGTCAGATGCTAAGATTAAGAACTCATGTTCCGGTTTAATCTGTAATGTTTTAGTTTCCGGTTCGGCTATTACCCATTCCTTGAGATACCGGTCTCCAATTCCTCTTGAAACAGCTAATGTCCCTTGAATTCTCCAAACGCCGTTACAACAGTCAACATAACCACCCTACGTACACACACAAACACCCAAAAGTAAGTAAAAACAAGACCAAATCAAACACAACCTAAACCACACTAAAACATCAAACTCACCAATGCTTGAATCCTTTTGAGCTCATTAGCTTGAGAAGGATTGTGATCAGAAGTGAGAGCTTCAGCGATTCCATTGCAGCTAATCACAGCTCGACAATCACCTGCATTGGAAACAGCGACTTCACCTTTTGATATCAGAGCGGTTACACAACAAGTGCCTCCTCTTGAACCTTCCTTTAAGAAATCTTCATCTGTTTTGATGTAACCTTCTCTTATTGCTCTCTCCATCGAATGTTCCTCTTCTGATCTCACTGATCGCATCGCTGCCTCAATATTGTTACCTAGATTCTTTGCAGCGAATTCCGCAGCCTTGGATCCACCATGACCATCAAATACCCCAAAGAAAGCATTTTCATTACCTTCAACCTTCGCAGAATACCGATCTTCCATTGGTCCTCGTCTTCCTCTTTTACAATAAACCGAGTAAACTCCATCATCTTCATCTTCAACAACCTCCACACCTTTCTCCACCGTCTCTTTAGTCGTACTACACCACGGTAAAACCGTCGGAGTCGTGGTTAAATCAAGCATTGGTGGTCGTTTCCTTTTCAACACCGTTTCAGAATCAGAACCGGACTGCTTCGTCTCCTTCGGCTTCCTTGGAGAATACGTAACCATCGTTAACTTCGGTGTAGCCGAACGAGAAGAAGGAGACGGCGTTTTAACGGAAGTCGGAGAGAAAATTCCCGGAGGTGAAAAGAAAACCGGAGATTCCGGTGGCATAATTACTAACCTCTTCATCTTGAAATCTTCTGAGTGTTTTTTCGTTTGTTTAATCGGAATCTTAGAGAGTTGCATAAAAGAGAATAAGAAAAATATAAAAATGTAAATAGGGTTGTTTTGGTTATTCTTATAATTTCTTGTTGGTTACGTCAATGAAGAAGAAAACAAGAACCTTGTGAACAGCGAAATATAGTGGGCGGTTGGATTTTTATATGACTAAGTTTTGGTCAATGGTCAACGACGATTATTTCTCTATCTTTCATGCTAATTAACACCTTCGAGACCAAGTCTCTCTCTGATTCTCTCTCTTGTAATTTTAGTCACATTCACGTCGGTGGTGACCAAATTACCCATCTTTAGCATTTTATTTTATTTTTTATTATGGCTTTTATTATATTGCCATAACAAGATTTATTAAGATTTTCATTTCTGCTTGGAATCGGCAATCATGTGAATTATTTAACCATTTAATTGTGATCTGTAATATATTTATGCATAGAATTTTAAAATATTAAGAAATGTAGACAAATTAGAATTGATGAGTACCAAGAGTTAGAGTCTTCGTATCAAATTTGGTAAACTATGCATGTATCAAACTCATTAGAAACGTAATAGTTTTATTAGTGATTATTAACTTTGAGGCAGAAACCATCAAGCTAATAAATCTGGTCAATGTTAATCCGTGGATAGTAATTCACAATTTAATATGAATAATTACTTATGGTTCAAAACTATTAATGGCATATTACTATATTCGCGAATTCGAGTCAACAGACTCGAATAAAGTTTTTTTTTTTTGTCGGAGACTCGAATAAAGCTATTTATTTACTGTACAAGAGTTGTTGGTATTCTGTATTCATATAAATAATAATTTATTTTCTGAAGCCGAAAAAAATGTATTACTTTATTGCAAAAATTGTTTTTATCATATTTTTATGATGTTATTTATTAAACTACTTCGAATTGTTTGTATTTTGTAAACGTCATAAGAAAAAGTCAATTATAGACTTGGCAAATTGTATAGTATTCATTTAAGGAAAGAAGAAATTAAAGATATGAATTTAAGACATCAGACCATACGTAAATGTGTATGTATTAATGATGAATACGTAGATGGTTTAGTGTTGGGAAATAATTGACCTAAACTCGTCATTGGAACATAAATAACTTCTCTCGTAAGAATCACTTTCGTGTCAGCCTTTTTTGACTCCGGCAAATCAATTCTCATCAGGAGTTTCCTTATCAATACAACTAAGATAAGGAGTATCAAAATTTTGAAACACACAATTACAGGAGCTATAATTTGACGTAACATTAACCTAGATAACTGTGTTAGAAAAATAAACATTCACAATAGAAATGACATTAATTATACTGACCAAAATCAGCCTAAATTTTCATCCTCTATTGACTCTTGCAAGCTAAATGTTTCTATATCGTTTGAAAATTGAACATATGTTACGGATTAAATTTCTATAACTTGCAAATTAAGTTTTTTTTTTCAACAACATTGAACCGTCAAGTTTTTTTCTGGAATAAAAATTTATTAAATTTTTCTGAGTATCTAACTATTTGACGAAAACACATTTTCAAATAAAATCTTGTTTTTCTTAAAGTATTACCCAAATAACCAAATTGTTATAGATTCAAATATATGTAAGAAATATACATGTGTTATTGGGTCTGATTGAATTCGACGAAGGTATTAAATCCATTAGATCAGGAACTGAACATGATGTATGATTTATGGCCAACTTATACAGTGAATGGTTCCAACTCCTCAATCATAAAACCTGTCTATTGTCTAAGTTTTAAGGTTCTTCGTAATCATATTTAGCTCTTCATTTAGGCTCATTTATCAATGATTGAAAGAATTACAAAGGTGAACATATTAGATAATTTTGGAGGTATAGTTAAAGGACGCGCGGCGCAAGAACCACGATCACTATCACGTTCAAGGTCTATGTCAGCTAATAATCCCGACACGTGGCATCTAACCAACAAAGCAAAGCACACGCATGACGTACCGACTGTCCCTGATTCACCACGTTTAACATCCACGTGGCAATACAAGCAGAACGACTTCTGAATCAATTCGCAACTGTATATATAGAGCAAGCTCCACTTAAGTCTTCTTCGTATCATCATCCAGTTCGTCGTTGTTTCTGTCTGTCTAATAGGGTTTTAATATACCTGTGTTGCAAGCAAAGAGCCATGTCGTCTCAACAGGAGAAGAGACAGCTTGACGAGAGAGCTAAGAAGGGAGAGACTGTTGTACCAGGTGGTACTGGAGGCAAAAGCTTCGAAGCTCAACAACATCTCGCTGAAGGTCTTTATCTCATCTTTTCTTTCTCTCATTTCATGGTTACGTATGTCTCAAGTGATATATAGTAATGAGATTTTTATATATCAAGGGAGGAGCCGAGGAGGGCAAACTCGAAAGGAGCAGTTAGGAACTGAAGGATATCAACAGATGGGACGCAAAGGAGGTCTTAGCACTGGAGACAAGCCGTCTGAGGAACAAGAAGAATCCAAAACCAAGACCAAGACTTAATCTTAGATATGGTTTAAGTATATCCATGTAGTTTGTAATGTGTTGTGTTGATGATGATCATGACAATATGTGTATGTTTTCGTAAGTCCCTTGTTTCTACCGTATGCGTGTTTCTTATCTAGTCTTTTTGGTAAAGAGTGAACATTATGGATTCGTAACGTGGTGCATACGCAGTTAATGTGGGGGAAATTCGAAAGTTAAGTAAAAGCACCAAGTTAATCATTTGTTATAGCAAAACGTAAGGGCTTATGGATATCTTTTTCTCTAAAAACCGGCCAATCTATCTTTCAAACTCATATCTAGAATCTTTAATTAAGGGTGAAGTTGACAATATTTGATTTATAATTTAAAAAATTTTGTTAAAAAAATTATCTGCTGATGAGGAGAAATATCTGTATTATCCTATTTTAATTTATTTTTATTGGTTCTATCTTTCTGATTAAACTCACTAGGGGATCTTTCGACCCAAAAAAACTCACTAGGGGATCTGTTCCTAATGAATTTTTCTTTTTAAAATATAAAGGTTTGAAATCTTTATTTCTATTTTTTTTTTTTTTGTTTAAGTGAGGCTAATAGAGTTTTGTTTGTCATGACAGAAACTAATTTATTTTGAACTGGATTAAATCATTACACGATTTCAAAATTAAAATATTTCTATCAATTTTCAGAATAAATATTTGGAGATTCATTAAAATAGTTTTCAATCAATTCCATATATGTTTTGGTAAGGAACTGGTAAAGATTTGGTAAGACTGGACCGGTTTAGGTAAACCGAAGATCCGCGCTATCTTAAATTAAAAAAATTGGTTTAATGCCTAACCGGTTCGGAAGGAGTTTCAGTTTGTGCAAAATCTCTTCGTCGTCGTTCTCTAGTCTCTTCCGGCAATTTTAGATGTTCTCGAATGAGTCGGAATCTTGTGGTTTATTAGTTGGGGACTTGGGGCCACGGACATTTTGTACATTTTCACGTTCAATCAGTGAAGGAAATCGGAAGAAGAAAACTTTAACTTTTGTAAATAATATAGAGAGAAAGCAACTCGTTCCATGTATCAGGCAATCCGGGAAGACACCAATGATAACAATCGGCAAAGTTCTCGGATCCAATTTCTTCTCTGGAGTCATGAGTTTCCCATTTCGCGAACCGTAAAAAGAAGTATGCCCATCTTTCCTGTACTCTGACATTGTTGTTATGTTGAGGAAATTTATTGGCACTTTTGTTGATTTTGTCACATTCACTGCGATTTCATAAAGCCTTTGATTTGTTCCGACATCTATTGGTCTTGACATGTTGAGTATTGGTTCTGTCTCTTTTTCACATTTGCTTCCTTCATTGCCTCCCCAATCTGAACTCCTGTTGCAATTGAAATCAATCACTTTCTGCAAATTGTTGAATCTACTTTTTGATCAGTTAGTACCTTATATGACTTGGTGACATGCTGCTGAAGAAGATAGATGTTCGATTTGGATCAATGTTTTGTTCTAGCCAGTTTGTCCATGTCGATAAGACTTGTTCATATACGATATAGATTCCGATTTCATCATAATCTTCTGAATCACCTTGGTTGAAAGATCCTTGTTTTCTTCTGTAGAAGATTACATCAAGATTTTAAACAGGATTGGCAAATTGATAGTGTGAAGAGAAACTATCTATGACTTACAGAACTTTGATCTTGGAATGTCTCATCCACCATATGTAGGTGTTGAAAACGAGGTAGCCCGCATCTTTCCAGTTCTCACCGTGCTTTGATATCGATTGCGGAATGATGACTGGGTCCGTCTTCCCATCTCTTTTGTCTGGAGGATCAGCATTTGATTCGACCAAGAATGGTGCCCAGTAATATGCTATGGTCGCATTGTACTCCTACATATTCGAAACAGTAGAGAAGTTAAGATTTGGAGTTCTTTTGCTTCTTGGATTATTACCTTTTTGTATATAAGTTGAGCCTTTAAGACCTCTACGTTGAGGATTAACATTTGTGCTGTGTATTCCAAGCTCTTTTTGCCTGAGGGAATGCCAGATTGGACCATACAAACCATGGATTGCCACTGATTATAATGTATTGAATCACCAATGAACATCAGTTTCTTTCCCCTGAGTTTCTCTAGGAGCAACTTTCCATCAAACCTAAAACCCATAGTGTATAGTCTATTGAGAAAAGACGAAAATGTAACTCAAATTGCTCCTCTTTGTTTTTAAAAAGCTGGAACTGACCTTGGCAAAGAACAGTCTCGAGGTTGCCATCTCCATTTCTGGTACCTAGAGTCAGGTCTCCCATTTCTCGTACAAGTCACCCACTCTGGGAGAAGCTCACATTCATCTTCTTTGTATAAAGGATGTGTGACGTTATCAAGAACCCATTTTCCTGTAAAAACATCGCAGACTTCTAATGGCACCACATTAATCTTCTTGTCTTTATATTCTTTGTTGTCGTGTGGTTGATTCATGTGTTCTTGTTGATTATGCGTCTCGAATTCCTGAAACTGCCCAATCCTCAGCTTCTCGTTGTACAGATAGAATCCAAAAAGGAACAAAGGAAGAATGATGACTGCAAAGTATAGCAGAGAAAGGTAAGCTTTCCTTTCTCTACCATCATTTTGTTTCATCTCGTTTTGCTCTGTTTCTAGGGATACGAGCAAACGGTTGACAATTATAAATGTAGTCAGAGCCGTGTCTCCTTTTAATCAAATGGGGCAATTTCCCTACCGCCCATCATTTTAAAAAAAAATTAACGCAACATTTTTTTTTTGTAAATCTTACTATATTTGGATCGACAAGTCCCGATCCATAGCTAAAGTTCAAACTCTAAACTATCTTCTTCCTTTTCCTTGCACTTGGAAAGATTCAAACCCAGGTGCCTGAGAATTTATAAAGTGGCCACTACCACTGACCACCTGTCCTCGGCACATTTTAACTAATATTTTTTTTAAGTAAAACCTCTATAAATTAATAATGTTAGGATTTTGAAAATTTATTAATTTAGCGAAGTATTATTTTATCCATAAATTAATATTATTAATTTATAGTATTTTTAGTTGTTAAAATTATTTTAAAAAGATAAATTGAGACCACTTTTGGATTAATTTTTTGAAAGTTATAAATTTTATAAATTATGATTAATGACATCAACTGTTTTATTTCAACGACTTATAATATTATTACAATGAAATTGATACATAATAAAAATTTAGAAACTTAAAGAAATTTTGTTTATTTCTTATGACATGTTATATTACAACAAGTTTAAAAATACAACACAACAATTGTTTTATAGACTTGGACTTTTAAGGAAAAATTGTTTTTAAAAAGTCATACTATAATATATCAAATTATTTAAATATATATGTATATATATATATGTAAATTTTGATGATTATTAATTTATAATATTATTGAGAGTATATTTTTACATAGGGGTTTCAAAATAATTATTATCTTATTATTTTATTAAATTTGATCGAATTTTACACTGGCCTGACTTGGGACCATGTAATTTTATTATTTTATAGAGGTTATTAATTTATTGAGTATTAATTTATGGAGGTTATATTGTATATTTGGATTTTGTGCAAAAAAAAACTCTAGAAGAGGCTACTGATTACAATTTAACCCTCTAAATAAAAGAAATGTAAATTAATATGATCAACTTCCAAAAAAAAAAATTATGGAGTATTAACGTTTTAGTATGGGTCAGTGTCTCTAGATAAAGAGAAATCTATCAGACTACGGTGTCCACCCAAAAACATTATAGCAGAACGAATTCAGCGTAATATTTTGGGACGTTTACTGAATTTGGCTTGTCAGAGAATGCTTAACTTCATTCATGATATACCGAGATTATGGAGCATGCAAGACCGATGCAGAGGAGTCGCTTTATCCCATGAGTGATTCCATTTATCTTTGATAACGAGACTGATCTTCAGGTCATTTGCTCTATTGGAGCTTGGACTTACGAGGACTGGGGAATAATCCTGGAGAAATAGATTAATAAGCATCCTTCAGGTTATCTTCAAAAGCTCCATGTGTGGATCCGTATGCGTAGCATACTCATTGAATGGTATGACTCTGAGGTGATAATGGAAATTCCATGGCATATAGGTTGTGATGTGATTGAATTGGCTTTTAATCCACTGAAGCCCCAAAGTAAAGGCTTTATCAGAGCCAAAATCTGTTTGGATGTTAACAAACCACTCAGCAATGCGCGTGAATTCGAATTGGATACAAAAGAAGTGGTTAATATCATATTTGAGTACGAAAGGTTGGGGTGTTATAATTGTCAGCGTCTCTCCCATGATAAATCTTGTTGTCCCCTTCTCTCCAATAACCGACACTCATATGATATGGTGGATGAGAAGGTAAACAAATCAATGGCGGGTAGGAAACTTGATATAAGGATAACATTCTTCTGGTGTTCTTATTGCGGGTGACGTGTTTGATCAAGAAATATGTAGACAATTAGTCGAGGAAGATGTTCTTGATGTCCTGAGGAATTATCTATCTGTGACCGACCAAGATGAAAAGAAAACTCGAATTCAGAGAGATAAACGTCATGTATGGGGTCTAGATAAGGACTCTACTAATCGTGTTGCCATCTTTGGAGGTCAAAAATCTCCAACAACAACAACTGATCTGAATAAAGAGAAAGGGCTAGTATATGACTTCTCAAAAACCGATAACAATACATCTTCTCAGGGAAAGGAGGTTATGCTACACGATATTAACACTACAAACGGTTAAGAAAGCAGAGTTAACAACTCGATGATTCAAAATAATGCAAAGTTGATGGCAGCTTCTTTTAAAGCATTACATACAACTTTCAATTAATGGTCACATAAGACTGGCTTAAGAGTACTCGGATGATGCAGATACAGACTCTACGGTGTTCCGAACTGGCTCTGTTGGGGCAGGTACTTCTGGAGTCAATTCTGAAACTAGCCGGTTCAGGAAAAGGCCATGAATATGAAAGAAAAAACAAGTTCGCAGCCTAGTACGGTAGTTTACCAAGAGAAGAAGCAGTGTATTCAGATTGTTGATGGGGATCAAAAAAATAAAAGCAAAATGATATGATGTTGAGGAAGTGTCACCGAAAGGTGTTAAATGCACCATTGTAGTGGTGGTTCTGGATGAGTCTATTAAGATGGAATTTTCAAGGAATTGGGATCGACTTGACAATTCAAGTTTTAAGGGAGATAAGACGTGATTATTTCCCTGACTTTGTGTTCCTAATGGAGACAAAAAAACTCTTCTGATTTTGTTGTTCGGTTGCAAAAATTAATAGGCTATGATAATTGCTATATTGTAGATTTGGAATGACTAATTGGTGGGTTTGCACTTTTCTAGAAAAATTCTTATGATGATGTAATAGTGTTACAAGTGGATAAACGAATTATTGATGTTGAAAGATGTGTGAGGTCCGTGGCCTTTTATGTATCCTTTGTGTATGGAGAGTCGGTACGTCATCTCCAGTAAGAAATATGGGATATATTGATCGGTATTAGAACAAACCTAGATGATTCTTAGCTAGTGATTGGGGAACTAAATGAGTTGCTTAACAACTCGAAAAAATTAGGTGGTCCTCCTAGACCTGAAGCTTCCTTTACTCTGTTCAGAGAGATGGTAGATGTATGCTATCTACGAGAGCTATCTTGCTTGGGAAATAAGTACTCATGGACGGGAGAAAGAAATGGTGTATACACACAATGTTGTTTGGACCAAGCTCTGGGAAACGTCGAATGGTTTATTAAATTTTTGATTACCATTGGGTTTGTTTACCAAGTAATTTGGATCGAATCATCGGCCTTTGCACATTAAACTTGAGAAAAACCCTTTCCCTCGTACCCTGAAGATTTATGTATGACCAAAGATGGTCAAGGAAAACCAGGTTTAATAAGGTGGTAGCAGACTCATGGTTACAAAGAGAAGGGACGAACTGTTGTGGTGTTTTGGATTATATTGATGATTGCTGGAAAGCAAATATGTCTGGAAACATAATGTTGACCACAACTCAAAGACTCACCTTAAATAGTTAAAAGAAAATTTGGAACAAAAGGAGATGAAAACAAACCCGAATACAAGTAATATACGTGATCTGAATACTTAAATTATAGCAGTTTATCGTGAGGAAGAATTATTTTGGAAGCAAAACAACCATGACGCTGGCTCCGGGATGGAGATAACAACTCCAAATTATTCCACAATGTGGTGAAGATGCGACAGGTGAAGAATGCAGTTATTGCACTAGAGAATTTAGAGGGTATACAACAATTTGCAGAAGGCTCAAAGGGAGAAATTACAGTCCAATATTTTCAGAATCTTTTCACATCTTGACCTGAACATACAATGGGCCTATTAGACAGCATGATTACTCGTGTTTCTTATGCAATGAATAGCGAATTGGTAAGTCAGGTAACAGATGAAGAGATCAAAGCGGCTACCTTTGGAATACAAGGTGGGAAATCTCCAAAGGTAGACGGAATGAATGGATTTATCTTCCAACACCATTCAGAAACTATAGGCCCGCAAGTCATTTTGAAGGTTAGAGGCTTCTTTGAAACAAGTTGTTTACCGGAGGGTTAGAACTTTACTTAAATTTGTCTCATCCCAAAAGTATCTAATCCAATGAAGATGACAAACTGAGGCCAATCAGTCTTTGTTCAGTGTGTTATAAGATTTTTTCATGAATTATGGTACGACCTACGGTACGACATACGGTTACTTACTCCAGAATGAGGACTATATCATGGAGATCCTTTTTCTTTTTCTTATACTCCCTCTGTTACAGAAAGTTTGATTTTCTGAATAATGCACATAAATTAAGAAAATCATTAACTCTTAATCATTTTATTCTCTTGATTATCACTTGGCCAGATGCATCACCATAAAGCTTATGATATGAAAAATTATTACTTTAAATTAATATGTCTAGAGTTCTCTCCATAAATTCTTTAATTTTAAATTTTTAATGAAGATTGTAAACATAGATACAATAAATACACTACAAAGAATCAATCTTTTAGAAACAAAGAAAAAACTCTATAAAATCAAACTTTATGTAACGGAGGGAGTATATTATTTGCCCAGAGGCATTGATATACACTATGAAGCGCTCCAAGGCTGCTGGTTCTATCTCTTGAATTCGTTTATAAGCGAGTAGCCCTTTGGTTCAACACCTACTCTTTGTATATGATGGCCTCTTTATATGTAAGGTTAATCTACCCAAAGCATCAGAGCTTTTACGCTTTCGTAAGCTTTATAGTGATGCATCTGGTCAAGTGATAAACTTCAAGAAATCTGTGATTACGTTCGGGGAAAAGATAGACCCTATCATGAAGAGATTACTTATTTTATACACGAGCATAACTATGAAAAGAGGTGCTGGTAAATACCTTGGAATTTTTGAGTGCTGCAGCGTGTCTAAGAGAGAATTACTAGTGTTTATTACTAATAGACTTAAGTTGCATTTAGGTGGGTAGTACACGAAAACACTGTCTCTCGGAGGTAAAGAGATATTGATCAAATCTGTGGGTTTAGCTCTCCCGGTTGATGTTATTTCGTATTTTATGTTAACGAAACACCAATGCAGAAAACTAACAAGTGCTCTAAGTAGCTTCTGGTGGAATAGTGTTGAAGATAAAAGGAAAATCTATTGGGTTTCATGGGATAAAATGTGTCAACCGAAAGAGAAGAGTGGTGTGGGCTTCAAAAACATAACAGATTTTAATCAAATCCTTCTTACCAAACAAGCTTAGGGGCTATTGTCAAATTTTCAATCACTATTGTCCCATATTTACAAAGCACGTTATTATGGTTCAAGCAGCTTTCTTGAAGCTGAAAAGGGTCAAAGGCTCTCTTACACTTGGAGAAGTATTCTCTTTGGGCGAGAGTTATTGCATCAAGGAATCACCAAAGCAATTGGCAATGGTAGGGATACGAAAGTCTGGGAGGACAAATAGATTTTGGATCTTGGTCCTCACCAGCCACTAAGTAAATTACAATATAAAGATATGAAGTTTTCTAGTGTCTGATCTTATCACGACTTCTGGTGACTAGAACCTTAACTCCTTGAATAAATTTTTTCCTTCGGATGATGTGAGGATTATTTATGGAAGCTCACCATGTATTACAGAAGCAAATTATTGGTACTAGTTGTACACTCGTGATGGGAAACATGCAATTAAAAGTGGAAGCTGATTGTTATCCAATCTGAAAAATGCTTCAGTAGTCACAAGCCAACATGAAAACAGAATAAACAAGCTGAAAGGGAAGATATGGAAGATAAAGACAATGCCGAAAATCAAGTTTTTTCTCTGCCGAGCGACATCAAATGCCTTAACAATAACAAATTATGTGAGAAGACGTGGAATTCCGTTGAATAATCTATGCCCTGTCTGCAAGAAAGAACCAGAGACAATCATACATGCTCTTTTCGAGTGCAATACTTCATGGAATGTGTGGAGAAAATTACAGAGCCTTCTACTTCCGAGTGGAGTAGAAAGATCCTTTGAAAATTATCTGCTAATGCTACTGGAGTGGATGTACGCTTCAAATGGAGATATCAATGTTCAAAGTGTTTTTCCATGGTTTGTATAGAATTTATGGAAACAGAGAAACTCTATAGTTTTCTCAGGGAAAATTCGGAATGCAGACATAGTAATTGCCTTATCTTTGGGAGAATTGGAGGATTGGAAGGCGGCTAACTCACACCCCACCTTGGACCGGGGTAGAAGTTTTTTGTTCCACCTTCTAGTACGTTGACAAAAACCTTTTCAAGAAATGTTAAAGTGCAACATTGGGTTCGCGTGGCATAAGAACCACACGTTGTTTGGTGTTCCTTGAAGGTGCTTGAAGATCACGTGTAGAACACATGAATGTGATTAAAGAAGGTCACGTGTAAGACACAAGGTTTTGTTTGATGAAGATAATGTGAGAGGCACATGAAGACTTGGAGAGGAAGGCTTGAGGTTGTTAGAGATTCAAACTAGAGATAATGAAGCATATCTAGAAGATCTTATCAAGAGGAAAAAGGAAAATATCCTTTTTGATCAGGAGAAATCGTGAGAGATTTTAGGAAAGGGATGTTGGTCTCTTGTGCCGATAAAAGAGAAGGTCAATTGTAAATCTAATTTTCTAAGAACTTAGGTCGTAAGTTTTAGAGAGATTAGTGAATTGAGCCTTATGTATTAGGTTAAAACTTAAGCTCGTCAGGGGTCTGTTTCGACTTGTCAGGGTCATGTTTGGGTTGAGAAATCTAAAATTAGGTTGGTTTATGGGAGAGTAATTTCCAACAAAGTGAGAAGCTTTTGTAATAAAAAATATTTGAATAAATCTAGTTTTTCGTGTGTTTACAGTGTTATGTCTGCAGATTTATAATCAGTAATCTCTTTTGTCGAATTCTCTGCACTTTCATTACGTGGATCATGCGGAAGAGTGAAGGCAAAGTGATGTATCATGCGTGAGATGTGATTGTCTCTCCCAAATATAGTTTGGATGCTCCCTTTAAATGTTTCTTATGGACACTCAGTAGTCAAATTGATATGCAAATCGATAATTGTGAAGTAGTCTTGGACTGTGAAGCCCTGACTGAAGCTATTACAAAGCCATGTGAATGGCCTTGTTTCGAGCACATACCGGTAATGTGTTAGCAATTAAGGGCAAATTTCAGAATTTCAAGTTGGCTTTTTCGCTATGAGAACCAATATGGCAAGAAGGAAACTAGCAGTGAGTGTGATTAAAGATGGTCGGTTCAGGTCTTATCGACTTATCTTGCGACAGGTCATCCCCTAGATGCATCATGGAAAATGTGTGATTTCTCGTTGATCGAAGAGGTGAAAACTCGTTTCCTTTATTTAGTAACTCTCTTTTCTATGGTTATAGCTGTTTAAGCTTTTTGTACACTCATAATTTTACTGCTTTATGACTTTTAATAAAATTCTCATAAATTAAAAAAAAGTACTATAGACTCTAACATCAATTGAATTTAAGAGCAAGACCTAATCTTAGATCTGGTTTAAGTATAACCAGGTGTTGTGTTTAGTTTTCTGTGTTATGTAAGTTGTAAGCTTTTGTTTTTTAAGTTATGCGTGTTTCATATGATTCGTAAACAATAGTTTTTTATTTATTTATTCGTAAACAATAAGTTAAGTAAAAACAATAAGCTATGTTAAATTATCTCTTCATGAATTGAGAAGAAACCGGTTTACTTTATAAAAAAAAAAAAAAAAACTTGACCGGTTTAGGTAGACCGATTATCCCGCGGTATTTTAAATACAAAATCGGTTTAACTTTTGTAGATAATATAGAGAGAAAGCAACTCGTTCCAAGTATCAGGCAATCCGGGAAGACACCAATGATAACAATCAGCGAAAGTACTCGGATCCGATTTCTGCTCTGGAGTCATGAGTTTCCCATTTCGTGAACCGTAGAAAGAAGTATGCCCATCTTTCCTGTACTCTGACATTGTTGTTATGTTGAGGAAATTTATTGGCACTTTTGTTGATTTTGCCACATTCACTGCGATTTCATAAAGCCTTTGATTTGTTCCGACATCTATTGGTCTTGACATGTTGAGTATTGGTTCTGTCTCTTTTTCACATTTGCTTCCTTCATTGCCTCCCCAATCTGAACTCCTGTTGCAATTGAAATCAATCAGTTTCTGTTAACTGCTGATTTTGTTGTTTCTGATCATTTAGTACCTTATATGAGTTGGTGACATGCTGCTGAAGTAGATAGATGTTCGATTTGGGTCAATGTTTTGTTCTAGCCAATTTGTCCATGTTGATAACACTTGTTCGTAAACGATATAGATTCCAATTTCATCATATTCTTCTGAGTCACCTTGATTGAAAGATCCTTGGTTTCTTCTTCAATGTAGAAGATTATATCAAGGTTTTAAACAGGATTTGCATATTGAAAGTTTGGGAGAAAAACCATCTATGACTTACAGAACTTTGATATTGGAATGTCTGGTCCACCATATATAGGTGTTGAAAACGAGGTAATCTGCGTCTTTCCAGTTCTCACCGTGCTTTGATATCGATTGCGGAATGATGACTGGGTCCGTCTTGCCATCTCTTTTGTCTGGAGGATCAGCATTTGATTCGACTAAGAAAGGTGCCCAGTAAAATGCTATGGTCGCATTGTACTCCTACATATTCAAAATAGAAGAGAAGGTAATTGGTGTTCTTTTGCTTCTTGGATTATTACATTTTTATTTGTATATAAGATAAGTCAAGACCTCTATGTTGAGGATTGACATTTGTGCAGTGTGTTTCAAGGTCTTTTTGCCTGAAGGAATGGCAGATTGGACCATACAGACCATGGATTGCCATTGATTATAATGTATTGAATCACCAATGAACATCAGTTTCTTTCCCCTGAGTTTCTGTAGCAACAGCTTGCCATCAAACCTGAAACCACAAGATGAAATCAATTTAGAGAAGACGAAAATGTAACTCAATTTGCTTCTCTTTGTTTTCAGAAAGCTGGAACCGACCTTGGCAAAGAACAGTCTCGAGGTTGCCATCTCCATTTCTGGTACTTGGAGTCAGGCCTGCCATTTCTCGTACATGTCACCCACTCTGAGAGAAACTCACATTCATCTTCTTTGTATAAAGGATGTGTGACGTTATCAAGAATCCACTTTCCTGTAAAAACATTGCAGACATTTAAAGGTACCACATCAATCTTCTTGTCTTTACCTTCTTTGCTGCCTCGTGGTTGATTCATGTGTTCTTGTAGATTATGTGTCTCAAATTCCTGAAACTGGCCAATCCTTAGCTTTTCGTTGTACAGATAGAATCCAAAGAGAAACAAAGGAAGAAGAATGACTGCAAAGTATAGCAGAGAAAGATAAGCTTTCCTTTCTCTGCCATCATTTTGTTTCATCTCGTTATGTTGTTTCTGAAGATATGAGCTACCTTGTTTTGACAATTATAAATGTAGTTGGTTTCTCAAAAAGTTAATAGATTCAACTAATTCGACATTTATCTACAATTATGGAGTTGATAATAAAAACCTACTAATCTTGTCATTTACTGTAATTATAATACTTATCTTTCCCTGCAAAATGTGCACTTTATTCAACAAATTTTTTGTCTTAATTCACAAAACATTCTATTGCATACTTGGTTCCCCTTTCAACTTTGTCCTATATACATCACAAGAATTTGTTTTCTTCTGAAATATAAAAGAATAGAAAATGTTTCATCTTTGAGAAATTATTTGTGTATAGAGCAATTCATTCCAAGTATCAGGGAGACCAGGTAAGCACCAGTGAATACAGTCAGCAAAATTGGCTGGATCTTTTTGCTGTTCAGGCGTCAGCAATTTGCCTTGCTTGATCGTGTAAACCGAAGTATGTGCATCTTTACGATACTCTGACAATGCAGTGATGTTGAGGAAATGAATTGGAACTTTGAGAGACTGTGTGACGTTTTCCACCACTGAAAACAGTCTGTAGTCTGTCCCTACCTCTGAATACAGCCTATAGTCCGTCCGGACGTTGAAAGACATGTTTGAGATCGGTGTTGTCTCTAAAGCACACATTATACCATCAGGATTCTCCCAATCTAAGCTCCTATAACCAAACATTGGGAACAGTTTTGGTCAAATAGTTAAATCTAGAATTTTTACTGAAATTTGATTCTAACTTGTTGAATAGTCCGGTGTGATACGATTTAAGATTTTAATTCAGAATTTGACTATTGATGTCAATTAATTATGGATGAGAGGAATTTATTACTTGATGTGGAGAGGAGACATGCTCATGAAGAAAACAGTTGTACTTAAAGGATCAATGTTATGGTCCACCCAATCTCCCAATGTCCTCAACACTCTCTCGTACGCTATTGGCCGTCTGATCTCATCATACTCTGTGTCCCCATCATCGAACGATCCACGTCTAATTTCATCATAAAAACAATCTTCAATCCTCAATTTCATTACATATATACATGAATATGACTATTTTAGTATATTACTACTTACAGAACTTTGATGGAGACTGTGTTCATCCACCAGATATAACTATTGAAGACAAGAAAGTCAGCGCCTTTCCAGTTGACTCCATGTTTCTCAATTGACTCTGGCATTATTATACGATTCACTATACTATGCTTTCTTGGATCGTCTGAATTCGATTCCACCAAAAAAGGTGCCCAATAAAACTCCACCGTTGCGTTATAGTCCTTAATTTTGTAACAAAAAAGAATCAATAAATTATAAAATAATGTCATTTATATACACAAGTGTATTGCTTTACCTGGATTTGGAAAACGGTAAGAGAACCGGTTTGGTTTAAGCTCTTTCTACCGGGAGGAATCACTGATTGAACCAAACAAACCATTGATTCCCATTGGTTCCGGTTAAGTGAGTCACCGACAAACATTAGTCTCTTGTTCCTCAACTTCTCTAGCAACACTATAGCTTTGAATCTTCAACATTCAATCCAATCATTGAAACGATAATTAAAACCAAAATCAATCAAAACCTGAAACAAAAACAAAACATCTTACTTTGGCAAAGAACAATCTTTTGGTTGCCATCTCCAATTCTGAAACAAAGAATCTTTCCTTCCATTTCTTAAGCAAGTAACTTGCTCTGTCAAAAACTCACACTCCTCTTCTTTGTACAATGGATGAGTATTGTTGTCAAAAACCCATTTTCCGGTGAAGAGATCGCAGTCCTTTGGTGGTAACTCGAGAAATAGACTATAGAATGGGTTTGAAGATGTGAAGTCAGCAATAGAAGATTTGAGATTGTCATTGTACATGAAGATCCCGAAGAAGAAAAGTAAAAAGACCATTAGGAAGATAGAGAGATTACTCTTCTTCCTCTGCTTCATAATGACTTCTACTTCGAACAATGGAATTCGTGTTCTCGAGGTTTGCATGATCTGTAAAGAAAAAAAAGAGTAAATAAGAGGACTTGGTCTTTAGTTATGTAAGTGTCGGTCTGTAGCTCAAAGAGACAGAGAGGAAAAATAAGGATTATTAAATATTAACAATAATGCCATATTGAAATCCTAATTGGTGGACACAGAATTTTCTATAAATGTTTGCTTTATTTTTCCTTAGAATTTTAAAATGTAGTCTTAAGAATTATGGAATCTGGAAAAGAAGTAATAAATTTGTTATTTTGGTCCATGTGAATTGAAACTTTTTATTTTTTTGCTTTCTACTTGATGACTGAATCATAGTTTCAATCTTTCCTAAAAAAATTTGTATTACTTTTGCCTCATTAATTATTTTCTTCCTCGTATTTTCTGTATTTTACATATCATTCTTATATTTAAATCAAAGTTCAACTAATTACAAGTAGACGCATGCAATATCACTCCTATTTAACCTTTCTACAATATATTTTGGTTGAGTCACTAAGATTAAAATATTGTACAAATTATGTACTACTTAAAATCTATTTCATAAGTTGTTTGAGAAGTTATAATTATGTCATTTCACAAGTTCACAAGTTTCATTCCATAACTGTGAACTTGTGGAATCGATTCCAAATAAGTAAAATTTTTGGAAACGTGTAGAATCGAATTTGTGAAATATGTTTTTATTTTAGCGGCTTATTATGGTTTAATTTATTAATTTTAGGCCAATTCTTATATTAGAAACAAGTTTGAAGAAATGTTTATTAATTTATTAATTTTAGGTTTGATAAAACTGGAATGATACGTTCAATAACACAAAAGCACAGATTCATTCATAAAAGAGAAGAATCGTTGAGTTTCAGGCTCAGAATTCTCATCTCAAAGTTCTACAATCACAAATGGCATAAACTCCCTCATAACAGAATCGAGGTATAAAAAAGTTCAGAGCAAAATACTAATTACAAAGTAGTCCTTAAAATGTTTCTAACTTTGCAATCAATCCTCTAAGTTTTGAATTGACTATGATGCTCTCTTCTTCCTTTAATATGTTCTTTTGGGTCTATCAATACCCCCATCACCAAGATTGAGCTTGCCTTCAAGCTTATATTGAGGAAATTGTTGTTGTAAATCAACAACACGCATCCAGGAGTCTTCGTGCTCTGGTAAGCCACTCAAATGAATAAGAACCTCAAGATAGCCTTCATCATCATATCGAGAATCAAGCAGCGCCTCTGGTTCAATTATGAGTTTCATCCTGTGGAGTAAAAAAGGAGGGAAACAAACTGATCTGATGGTGATTGCCTAAAACAGGTTTCAACTGAGAGACATGGAACACCAGGTGAATCTTAGAGCCAACTGGAAGCTGTAAACGGTAAGCCACCGAACCACTCCTTTGTGTCACCGTAAAAGGATCATAAAAATGAGCAGTCAACTTCTGATACAGCCACTGTTTGTTGTATGTAAGGTCTCAAGGTCAAGAAAACTTGATCACCAACTTGGAATTCCAATTCACGCCTATGCTTGTCTGCATTTTTCTTCATTCTTTCTGAAGATGAATTTTCAATTGACTCAGCATGTTATCACGTTCCTTGAGCATCTTTTCCAACACAAAATTTTGTGTAGAACCAGATTCATAGGGCACAATGGAAGGATGATCTCTACCATAAACGATTTTGAATGGAGTAGTTTGAGTTGCTGAGTGAAAAGAAGTGTTGTACCACAGTTCAGCCCAAGCCAAATATTTGCTCCAGGTTCTCGAATGTGAAGAAGGATGTGATAAGGGAATGAAATGAGCATACTTACTTAATCTGTCCACCGCAACAAAAACAGTATCAATTCCATAAGATTTGGGTAGCCCTTCTATAAAGTCCAAAGTGATATCTTCCCAAATCTTTTGCGGAATCGGTATTGGTTGTAATAATCCTGCTGGACCAAAGTTGAATGTTTATGAGTCTGACAAATTGTACACTCAGCTACATACTTTCTGATTTGTTCCTTTATCTTCAACAAATAAACATTTTGCTGTATCCTTTTAACTGTCTTTACAACTCCATCGTGGCCACCTTGAATATTGTCATGGCACTCATTCAAAAATAAAGGAACGAACTTGGAATTGGTTGGAATTATCAAACTGTGTTTGTGAAATAACCTTCCCTTCACCAGGTTGAAATGCTTCTTAGTTTCATCACCATTCACTAATTTCTAATAATATACTGAATGTATGCATCAACATCAATCTCAGCATACAAATCATGTATCTGCAAGGCTGTAGGAAGAGTCAAAGTCATAAGAAGAGTATTACCATCAATTAACTGAGACTCTTCAATTCGTGATAAACCATCTGCAGCTTTGTTCTCAATTCCTGGCTGATATACTATGTCAAAGTCGTAACCCAATAATCTGATGAGCTATCTTTGGTAATCAAGTGAAATTTCTCGTTGATCAAGCAAAACTTTGAGACTTCTCTGATCGGTTCGAACCAGAAATCTTCTTCCTAACAGATAGTGTCGCCAATTTTGAATGGACATAACAATAGCCATTATATCTTTCTCATATATCGATTTTAACTACTACTTAGCAGTTAATCCATGGCTGAAATAAGCTATTGGCCTTTGCTCATGCATTAAGATAGCACCAAGACTGAAACTAGAAGCATCAGCTTCGACTACAAAAGTTTTTGTGAAATCAGGTAAAACGAGGACTGGAGCTGTGACCATAGCTTTTTTAAGAGTATCAAAAGCCACTTGAGCAGTGTCACTCCAAACAAACTGATCCTTTTGAAGCAGAGAAGTCAAAGGTTTAGCTACTGCGCCAACGTCGGTAATAACCTGTTAACCCGAGGTATCCTCTTAGTTCCTTCACACTCTTGGGCGTTAGCCAATTCTGCATTGCCAATGTTTTGCTCGGATCAGTGGAAACCCCATCTGCAGAAATAACGTGACCAAGATATTCAATTTGAGTTCTACCAAAACTGCATTTCTTCTAATTGGCAAAAAGAACCTGCTCCTAAAAAACACCAAACACAATCCGCAAATGTTCCAAATACTCTTCCCAAGACGAGTTGTACACCAAGTCATCATCAAAAAATACCCAAACAAATTTTTTGAGATAAGGACGAAAGATGTCGTTCATGAGAGCTTGGAAAGTTACTAGAACGTTTGTCAGTCCAAAGGGCATGACAAGGAATTCGTAATGCCCATTGTTAGTCTGAAAAGCTATCTTTTCAATATCATTAGGCTTCACGCAGATTTGATGATAACATGCTCTTAATTCAAGCTTTGAGAGTACTACAGCTCCATTTAACTCATTCAATAGTTGATTTATTACAATAATTGGGTACTTATTAGGCAAAGTTACTCGATTTAATCACCAATAATCAGCACAAAATCTCCAAGTTGTATCTTTCTTTTTAACCAAAATCATTGGACTAGAATAAGGACTATGACTTGCCCTTATAATCCCTGAATCTAACATCTGTTTAACGAAGACAGCCATGGCTTCTTTTTGTACTTGAGGATATCGATACGGTCTTATACTGACGGTTCATGTGCTTGGTTTAAGCTCAATTGCATGTTCACAGCCTCGTATTGGTGGGAAAGAAGTAGGTTCTTCAAAAACTTTTGAAAACTGACTTAAAAGAGAGTCCAACTGCTCAGCTTCACGAGAATTACTCTTAATGAGACCTTGTAACTTGTAAAAGTCGCAGATTCCTTTCATTTTATCACTATCGTTCGGATTTTGAAGCAGCTTATGAGGACTGTATGTCGTATATGACTCTGGATTTCCTCTTAAAGTGACCCAATGAACATCATTTAAAAACGAGAGTTCATGCTCACCAAAATCTGTAGCGCATTTTCCCATAGTCTGTAACCATTGCATACTAAAAATAACATCAGATCCTCCAAGCTCCAATACTATAAATGTGGCAGTAATAGTCACTCCCTGAATCAACATAGGTAAATTCACACAGATGCCAACTCCTTTAGCCATAGCTCAATCACTTAATTTGATTCTCAATTTTGAGTTTTCAATTTCTTTCAATCTTGCTTTTGCAGCAATTGAAAGTGATATGAAATTATGGGAGGCTCCGCTGTCCAGCATAACCGTTACTCTCAGCTTATTAATGTGCCCAAACATCATCGTTGATGTATGAGAAACAATTCCCTAATACGAACTGAGAGATAAGGTATAACATTCTCCATCTATCTCCATAGCATCATCAACCATACTTTCTTCAGTATCCCTGAGTTCAATTTCCCTTCCATTCAAAATAGTTAAAACTTTTAGTTGTTTCTTTGAGCATTTGTGTCCTTTAACCCACAGACCATCACAAAAGAAACAAATGCCCTTCTTTCTCTTCCCATCAAACTCTGCGTCGGAAAGCCTTTTTCTGCCCTTATTAAGAGGTCATGTAACTTGATTAACTTGCTTATTCTGAACTGTTGTCGGAGGAGTATTTTCCTGATACTTACTCTTAACAGTAGTAGAATAACTGCTAATAAAATTACCACAACCTGATTATGAAATCAATGTCTTCTCGACCTTATTCCCATTCAATAGATCTCTTCTCATCATTATGCTAAGCTGGCTATCTGCCATACTAAGAGCTATAGCAATCATCTCCCTTAGATTTTTTTGGTTTCATCATTTCAATTACTCATTTCATATGTTCCTGCAAACCAGCCCAAAATAATCCTTTCATCTGTTCTTCATCAAGAAACGGTACTTGAGTTGATGGTTCCTCAAAAGCTCTGACATAATCAATCATCGCACCGGTTTATCTTAACGCTTACAGACTACGATATGGTGTTCTATTCTTCTGACTTCTAAATCGCAAAAGAAGGCAAGATTTAAACTGTTCCCAATTCTGAAATGATGATCTATTCAACTCCCATTCATACGAGTTCAAAGCATCACCACTAAGACTCAAAGAAATCAGTTCTAGTTTTTCTTCATTATGATAACCACCAATCCAAAAAACTCTTTCCACAAGTGAGATCCAGCTATGCGAATTATTTCCATCAAACACAGGCAGATCGATCTTTTTCAACAAGCTATCTATATCACCCAAACTAGCTTGAGTATGCGATTGATTAATCTCTCTTTGATTACGGATTGAATCAGAGTTTCTGAGAGGAACCTGAGAGATTCTTGGAGGCAAATTGGAGCTAGACGAAAGATTCAGTTGTGAATCAATCGGATGTTGAGGAGCGCGAGTGGTATTCAAGATAAGTTGATCTAATTTCTCGTCTTTTAGAAATCGATCTTCAAGTCTCCCTATAGATTCATCTGACGCCGAACGAGAATCAGTAAGAGATTGAATCGATCTCTCCAAATTTTCGACCCGACTTGACAAAGCATCCACCGATTCTCCAACTTGTGCCACCGCCTGAGAAACTTTAGCAGCTCCACGGACCGTCATTTGGGCTCTGATACCAAGATGATACGTTCAATATCACAAAAGCACATATTCATTCATAAAAGAGAAGAATCGTTGAGTTTCAGGCTCAAAATTCTCACCTCAAGGTTCTTCAATCAAAAATGGCATAAACTCCCTCGTAACAGAATCGAGAGTATAAAAGAGTTCAGAGCAAAATTCTAATTACAAAGTAGTCCTTAAAATGTTTCTAACTTTGCAATCAATCCTCTAAGTTTTGAATTGACTATGATGCTCTCTTCTCCTGTAATATACTCTTTTGGGTCTATCATGGAACTCCTACTATGGTGCTTATATTAGCTTTGATAAACACATGATAAAATGTGTGTAGCTTGCAAGTAAGTATCATTGTGCTACAGTGATATTTGAAGAGATAGTTGTGCTAAACTCCTATTGATTCATTCGACAGATCGTTGTCTCTCATGGCAAAGCGTAATGAAGCATCAAATATTGCAGGATCCAAAGCTTGATGATGATGATGATGATGATGATGATGATGATGATGATGATGATGATGATGATGATGATGAGTGATGAAACATCAAAAGATGCAAATATCAGCTAGCAATAAAGCATTTGGTGCTTCTTGGATCTTATCTAACTCATCTGAAGTTGTGATCTTTTAAGATTTTTTCTTGAACCCAAGTTTGATACATATCATATTTGGTTTAGTTCATTTTGTGGTTATTTCTTATGCTTACTAATAAGGTTTGTGTTAAAAACTTCAATATAAAACAGAAGTAAATTAAAAAAAAAAAGTTTCAAAAAAGAAAAAAAAACATATCTTTACACTCACATGAACTTATTTTAAGCAACGCATGACAGGCTTGGAGTTAATTTTTTGTTTTTGAAAAAGGTATAATATATATAAATCTCCTCATGCATACGAGCTTTGAAACCGACAAATGGAAAGGAAGTGTTGCAGGTATAGTTTAGCATTATATTTCAAAAGATATGAAGGTGATTAGCATTAATACACATCGATAATCCACCATCAAATGTGATTCTGCCACACATCACATGCTTTGGGTTTACAGACCACGATTTTCATTAAATTTTAACTCTACTAACTCATCTTATTTCAAGTTTGAGTTTTAAATGTCCTTACAATATTTGATGATTGGTTTCCGTTGTCTTAGAAAATTTTCAAAAAATCACATTATTTTGTATATTAAATTTTGGTTATAAATTGTATTTTTTTGTAGTTGTTTGGCGATTTTATGGTTTCTTCTAACCAGAAATAAAGATCAGATGAACAGTTAGACTAATTTTCTTTCCCATTTTAGTCTTGTCGGATTCTGGTATTAGTCTTGTTGGTGATTATCTTATTTTCTTTTAAATATTCAATAGTTCGGAGTTAGCCAACTTTTTTGTTCAGAAAATCTACCAAATATCAAGTGAGGGTTAAAAAAAGATTAATTTCATTCTGTTTTTGAGATTAGTTTCTTAATAAGTCTTTGGTCTATTTCGTTTTTGAGCTTTACGCTTACTTGATATTTTCCGCCGGTTTTAGATCCAAGTCCACTTGTTTCGGTTGTATGATATGTGATCCATCTTTACATATTAATCAGAAAACAAAATTGAATTTTATGAAAGAAAAAAAAACAAGTAGCCTGATGCTTTGGCATTTTAGTTCTTCTGTAGGCCCAATTATGTCTAAAGCACTTGAATATCCATGATTCTCAGTAAGATTAAGATATCAACAATTATACAAAGCTACTAAGATCCTTTAAAGAGCACTTGAACTCATGCATCAATTATTTGCTTTTAATCATTGCATAGTGTCATAAAGGACAAGAGAATGACAAAGAAAAAAAGAACAAGACAGTATTAAAAAACAACATATACTACTACCAAACTATGGGTCAATGTGTCAAACACAAATTAAAGAATTATTGGCAGATTTGTGTAGAGAGGCCCTGAAGAAAAAGCAATAAGATCCCATCTTTCTTTCTACTTCTTCTTTACTTATGCCACAATCTGCTTCTCATGGTCTATATACATTTGCTCTGCCCACGATGGCAGCTTAAAGTTCTCCCTCACCGCTGCACCGTTCACCTTGTTCCCGGCTCTTTCGTCCAAACCAAAGGCTCTCTCTGGTGCACTCTCTTTCACCAGTGAGTTCACCCAGGACACATCTGGCTCGTCACTATAGTCTCTTGCAGGACGGGTCACATTGTTGTTCCCATTCCCGTTAATGCCGAATGAGACACTTCTCCTTAGCTTGTTTAGCTCATCCCTTTGCATTCCCCACTCGAGCTTTCCATTTGGTGATCCCCAATCCGAGACGTTTGAAGAAGCCACTGGAGCTGGTTTGAAACTCAAGCTGCGTTTTGCAAAAGCTGAGGATCTAGCGTTCATCACTGCAGCTGCCATGGCTGCTGAAGATTCGAATCCGTGTGGAGATTGTTGCTGTCTCACGGGGGAAGATGGATAGTGGTTCATCTGAGTATGCCTGCTTGGAGATTGAAGTTGCATAACAGAAGTCGAATCATAAGATCCGAAAGTCTCTTCGAGGTTGGATGGATTGTGATCACCAAGACGGTGAAACCTAAGATCCATCCCGATATCCATATCTCTAGCACTCAAAGTCGACTTCAATCTACTGCCACTAAGCTGCAACGGTGGTGGTGTAAGGCTATTAACTCTGTTCTGCCATGATCCACCATTTCGTGGAGACAAAGAAACACCATTAGCCATTGGAGAGTTCATTGGCGATGATCCTACTGTCAAAGGAGACATAGACATAACCGGCATCTCTGGAGACTGATTCGATGATCTCGGTGAAACCATTGCAGAACCAGTGGAAGCATTAACTGGTCTTAGCTCATCACGTCTATGAGCAAAGAAACAGACTCTCCTTGCACAACCTGTCTCATCTTTACAAAGCCGAGTCCTATACTGCGCCGGATGAAGCCAAGACTCGAAAACACCGTGCGCATACTCACACGAATCTCCTTTAGGACAAGACCCTTTACGAAATTCAGGACAAGGCACACAAGTGTAAGGATACTTCCTTGGATCTCTCCTTCTCGCATTCTCACCAGGATGAACAAAAGGACATTCAGTCCAATCATGTGAATACGCCCTCGAACAAGGCTTAACCTTAAAGCTAAACATCCTAAACTCGTCTGTTCCGTAAACACCTTCGTTAATATCAGGAAGTGACGCATCAGCTGGATACTTAGTCACCACACTCTTCACTTCTTCCTCTTCCAACAAACTAACCGAACCATGATTCCCAGTCAACAGAACCTCAACCGCCTTTCTACTGTGGTTAGGAACAAACCGGGAAGCTTTAACCAACAAATCAACCGGTTTATTCCCATTAGCGTCAACACAATTAGGCGAAGCAGAAGCATCAAGCAAGAACTTGATGATCTCAACGATAGAGACAGAACAGCCAGAAACTGCACAGTGAAGAGCAGTGACTTTCTCGTCACTACAAACTCTATTCACATCAGATTTGCCTGTAGCAATTATGTAATTAAGAACATCGATGCTTCCATACATAGCAGCAACCATAAGGGGAGTTCTCTCTTCAAAAGCCATCTTCTTTGACCCGACCCGTCTACAATACCAAAACCCTGACTCCTCAATATCCAACGAATTCTCTTCGATCTCTCTCTGAAACGATGAAAGATCATCACAAGCAGCGAATTCAAGTAAACACATGGCACCTCCTTCTGATTTCTGCCTCATGAATTCAACCTCCGTTAGGGTTTTAGAAGAGCAAAGGTTGCTCTTTGGACCACACATCTCTTCCTGTGGATTCAAAGTAACAAAAACGTGAGGACAAAGAGCTAATTTCAATTCCAATATTCAATTTTCCATTTCAAATATCCTTTAAACCCAAAATTAAGCCCCAAATCTACTGATTCAAGCCAAAGACCAATTCTAAAACTTAGCCATTAAAAAGTAAACATTTCACCAACCAAAGATCCTCAAAGATGAAATAATCAATCTAGAAATAGCAAAAACAGAGAAAAGAATCAAATACACACCTAGAAAGGAGATAACTTGAAGGAAAGAAAGATTCAAAATTTGGGAATTGAGATTGAAGAAGAAGAAATTGAAGTAGTTAGGTAATTGAAGAAGGATCAAAAGAGAAGTGAAAGGGTTCTTATAAAGGAACTTAGTTGCGAAGAAGGAGAGAGGAAGGTGCGCTCTTTCTTTCGTCTACCTTTCTTGGTCTTCTCTTTTTAATTTACTTTCTTTTTTAAAATTTAAATTTCCAAATTGTTTTTGTTTTTATTCTTCTAGTCGCATAAATGGTTTAGGTCAAAAGTCAAAACTGGGAGATTTTAAAAGGTAAGGACGTCGCTGTTTTGCTGACTCTTATACTCACTTTTTTATAGTAGTAATATTATTATTTTTTTGTCTTTTTATAGAATATTTAGTATAATATCTTCCTATCTCATTGATTTTTTCAATGGTTTATTTATAATGATCAAAAGCAAGTTCCTTGAGGGGTAAAATGAACAATACTCCATTTTATTATAGTCTTTAATGAAATATCTCATCCGAATTTATTTATTTCTTCTAGATAATGTTAGCTATTTGGTTTCTATGACCTACTAAATTTCTAATCAATTACCTTGTTTTAATTGTTTAACCCAAAAGAAAAACAAGTTTTTTTGCTCTAATTATAGAAAGAATAAATTTTCGTGTGTTCTTTCGGATAAATTATTATGTCTTGTTACAATTCATTACCCAATATCTGTGTGTGATATCAAATTATCTGCATGAGCTGGTTACATGACTTAGAAAAAAATAGACTTGCAAATACAAAATAGTAATGTATATGTGGACAAAATAGTGTAAATTTCAAAAAACACTAAATTTCAAGCTTTTTTTTATGAAAGACATTAACTATGACTTATAATTTCATCTGCATGATGCTTTCATCCAATCCAAATGCATGGGTGTGCGTTTTTGTGTCCAACAAAAATGTGGGCAAAGATCCTCGGAAATATATTTATTCTATTAAATATTAAGAACTATTCGTATCAAAATAAGATATAGTTCATATTTGTTGAATATGGTATCTGTATGTGTTTTATATTTTATTTTGAAGATTTTTTAACTTTTTTAAAAATTGTATTAATTTCTCGTAATTTATAATTGGAAAACTGATATCCTAATTTATATAGTATGTAACATTTTCCACCTGAATTCACCTCTATATTCTTTTTCCTACCAAAATTTAATTTCAGAGAGACTAGTAATCCTGTTGCATACGTAAATTTAACTCCTATATTAAAAAAAAAAAAAAAAGCTTTAACTCTTTTTATTGGCTTCTATGGTAATTTTAAGTAGTAGTAGTAGAATATTTGTTATTAATAAAAAAGGTCGAAACTTTGACGAAAAAAAAAAAAAAAAGTTGAGCATGTAGAATATACAACCATGATAGAAAATAAGATTCGCATGATTTCAGAATTATAATGTTTGCATTGGAGAGTGATTAGTCTTTCTATTTTTCTTGAAAGACTTTTTTTTTCCCGCTTAACTCATTAGATTAAGTGATGATATCAATGTTGAGGTACATAATCCATAAAAATATAATGCCAAGCAAGTCCCATAATACTACATGCAAGCAAATTAGCTTTGTGGTTCAATAAACGAGAAATAAAAGAAAGAGAAAAAAACGAAAAAGGTTGCGAAGACGGTTGAACTCCTCAAGCAGCACAGCGAGCGCAGACCACTCGCCCGGGTTGTCCATAATCTTGAGAATGTCAGAGCAGTCCACAGCAAAAGCTACTTCAGTGAAGCCAAAGGAGACAAGGGACGACATAGCCTAAAGAAGGGCTTCAAGCTCGGCATGGAGGGGAGAGAGGCTTCGAGGGATACCACAAGCACCAAAATTAGCAGCACCATGGTTATCAGAAAAGCAAAACCAACCGAGACCCGAGTGAAGTTCTCCATCCTTCCAAGAAACATCGACGTAGCACCTATGTCCTGTGAAGCCAGGATTGCCCACTAGAGGTCTAAGGAGAGCCTCATCATCTCTGATGGAGGAAACCGTTGGTTGTCCCATTCCACCCTCAAAAGAAACGACAGGTTGTGCAGATAGCCATGCTGCCGCTTTCTCTTCCGCATGACGAACCAAATCCCTAGGATCCAAGTCAATATTGGAGAAAACTTTATCATTGCGCGCCTTCCAAATAAACCATAAAATCCATGGGAAAGAAGAGGAGATAATATCTAGCGGTATACGCCAAAAGAGATCATCCAAATTCGCAAAAACTGTTGCTCCCGGAAAGACCCCTGAACCTGATGGAATCGAAGATAAAGCCCAAGATTGCATAGCTGGAGGACAAAGGAAAAGAACATGATTAATCGTCTCTTCAGGACCCCCACAGCAAAGACAAGTGTCATCGCAGTTTATACCACGCCGAGCCAAAACAGGTCCCACCGGGACATGACTCGAAATCACTTGCCACATAAAATGTCGAATCTTCGGTGGGCATGGAATTTTCCAAACATGACTCAAGAGAGAGTTAACGTTAGGACCGATGAAGATAGAACTTTTACTAGCCACATACTGGACCACCCAATATCCCGACTTTACTGAGTATCGGCCAAATTTAGTAAAATGTCCGCCTAGCCGGTCAGGCCGTCCCACCCTAGGAATAGGGATCCCAAGAACAAGGGTGGCGTCTGAAAGAGATAAAAATTACCTGACTAGAGGAACTCTCCATTTTCGAGTAGAGGGGTCAATGAGCATGTCCATAATAAGATCTGGGTAAAAAACCGAGGCAGGGCCCTTCGCAGGGCGAGGTAAGATATTCGGGATCCTCGAGTCTCGCTAGACGAAAATATACAAAGCATCCCTACCCGCATAATGAGACCTTTGGATACTAAAGAACGAGTATAAATAATGTTTCTCCAACCATAAGACGGTGAAGATGAATTCCGAGGTATCATTGGCCTAGAATTCCAAAAATACCGGCCTCTGAAAACTCTAGAGAATAAGGAATCAGGAAAGTCAATAAAGCGCCACAACTGTTTGGCTAGAAGGGCAGAGTTAAAATCCTCTACTTGCCGGAAACCCAAACCACCTTCATTTTTTCCCTGACAGAGTTTTTCCCATTTAACCCAGTGAATACCCGAAGAAAAAGATGACTTACGCCACCAAAAATCAGCAATAGCGGAAGTAATTTTCTGACACAAGCCCTTTGGTAAGAGAAAATAGGACATTACATAAGCTGGAATAGTAGAGAGTACTGACTTAATCAGAACCTCCTTACCTCCTTTAGACAAAAACTATGAAGACCAAGATTGAATTCTGTCTTTAATCTTTTCATGAACAAAACCAAATACCTTTGTCTTTGAACCCTCTAATCCTTCCGAGATACCCAAATAAGAACCCATTCCACCAATCAAATGAATACCCATAACATTCTAAACTTGAGACTTAGTCAAAACATCTACCTGATGACCAAATTGAATCGAAGATTTACTAAAATTTATTTGTTGTCCAGAAAGGCCCTCATAACCATGAAGGACCTCCAAGATTATGCGAGCTTCATCACAAAAAGCCTTACAAAAGAACAAACTATCATCCGTGAACAACAAATACGAAATCGATGGGCAATTACTTGCAATAACCAAACCCGAGATCCGCTTTTGAGAGTCTGCAATACGAAACTTAGAGATCAGCACCTCTGTACAGAGGATAAACAAGTAAGAAGACAGTGGGTCTCCCTAACGTAAACCCCTCTAAGGAACAATCCGACCATAAGGAGCTCCATTAATGAGAACGGAGTAGCGAACCGAACGAATACAATGCATAACAAAATTAATCCAACAGAGAGCAAAATCAAGTCGACTTAGTAAAGCTTCCATGAAGTCTCATTCAACCCTATCATACACCTTACTCATGTTTGTCTTGACAACCATAAATTTACCACGGACAACCTTATTCGTCCTTAACGCATGAAACATTTCCTGAGCTATCAAAATATTATCTGAAATACAACGCCCTGGAACAAAAGCAAGATGTGTTTCTGAAATCAAAGATGGGAAAAACCGCTTTAAATGTAGACAAAACACCTTCGAGATAATCTTATAACCCACGTTACATAGACTTATCGGACAAAATTGAGATATCAAAGATGGTCGACTCACCTTAGGGACCAAATAAATATTAATGACATTCAAGCTGGGATCAAAAGAACCAGATTCTAGAAAATCATTAATCAATACGACCAAATCATCTTTAATATTAACCCACGACTGTTGAAAAAACAACGCCGTCATGCTATCTAGACCCGGAGCTTTCCTCGGATCCATCAAAAATAGAGTGCGTCAGACCTCCTCCTCAGAGACTGGAGATGACAACATGTTATTCCATTCAGGTAAAACTCTAGCTATAATACAGTCCAATTATATTCCAAAATCAATATCACCACGAGTAGAAAATATGTCTTGAAAATAGGATACCGCCTCTATAGCAATTTCATGCTCCCAAAAGACCCAATCACCGAAGTTAACCTGCAAGCTAGTAATTCTATTTTTGGCACGGCGCTACTTGGTTAAAGCATGGAAGAACCCAAAATTCTTATCATCTTCATGAAGCTACCGATTCTGACTTTTCTGCTTCCAAAATAATTCCTCCTCACAATATGCAAGACGAAGAGCATTCGATGCCTGACGGATGTTCGTACTAGAGTCCTCATTTAAAAGACATTCTAACTCAGCTTTACAAAGATCAATATTCATCCGACCTGAGGGGACATTAAACACCCTCCACCGAGAGAGCTCTCGACGACAATTAGCAATTTTTGCCCGAAAAAGATACTCTACGCAAACTCGAATAGCGGGACCATCCAAGAGAAATATAGTCATTTAGACCAGGTTTACCCAACCACCGTTTATCAAAGACAAACCAGTGCCTCCTTTAACAGCAGACCCCTGAGGGAAAACTAAAATGGGTCTATGATCAAAACCAATCATTTCTAAATAACGAGTCACCACATTAGGAAATAAAGAATGTCACTCAGAGTTTCCGTAAGCTTTATCTAGCTTGCAACGAATTAAACCCGATTGACGCATTCCCCTCCAACACCACAAATTACCTAAGCAAGGAAATTCAGAAAAATTTCATGTCCGAAGCATATCATTAAAAGGAACAAACGAGCTCAAAGGTCTGCAGATTACCACCCGATTTCTCATGATTCCCTGATAATTCATTCAAATCCCCTGCTATTAACCAAGAATAATTTCGAGTAAAACTAAACCGAGTAAGTCTTTCCCAAACGCCTTCCCACAAATGCTATACTGGTTCGCCATAAATAAAAGTAACAAAACATTGCACAGCTCCAATATTATAAAAGACGTCAATCATATTTTTATTCTTGAAATTTAAAGAAACTTGAGAAGCATTACAAAAGATTAAAGTAAAACCATTACTAGTACCCTCCAATTCAGCAAAAATAAAAATGTTATAACCTAAATTCGAAACCAAAATCTCTAAATACCTATTACATAGATATTACAAAGATCAATATTCCTTGAAAGACTTTTCATAACTCAAAAAGTTTTGTTTTCTTCCTCCTATGAATCCTTTAAGAATTTTGTAGTTTTGTGTAATTTTTTTGCCTCTGATAGTAGTTTTAAAGTTTTTTTTTTTGTTGATAAAAAAATAAAGTTGAGCATGTAGAAGATGTGGTTGATAATGGTAAATGGAGTTGGGATGTGTAAGTAAAGGACCCACCATTCAATCAAATCGACCGACTTAGCAGGTAACCCATTGTAACACGCTCCTTCATTAGCACGTGTGACGACTACTACTTGTAGTTGTAAGTCTACTCTCTTTCTATACATCAACTAATAAACAACACATCATCAAACTTTATCCTCAACCATTTTCTACAGATAATTTTATATTATTATCAGCGATCAAACTTTTGTGTTGTAGCCTTGTAGGTAATGGAGTGATAATTACCCGTGGGCCTTCTTCGGAAGAAACCGAGAATGACCGAACCGATTTTTTCGGTTTTTGGTTTAATTTTCGTTTTTTCCCAATAACCTATCATAATTAATTAAATTTTAATTTTGGTTATCAGTTCGGTCTATTCGAACAGTTTTAGTTAAACTAAAAATTTAGCATTTAACTAGAATTTTTAACATATTTTAAACTAAAAATCCAAAAAAAAACCTGAATAAAACGAAAAACAAAAAAAAACCCTGGATAAACCAAAAAACTGAACACAAAAAAACCGATTGGATAAAATTAATTTCAAAATCAAACCGAAATAGTAATTAGCCGTCAATTTCTAAAAACTGATCGGTTTGGTTCGATCCGAATGCCCAGCTCTAGAGTGATTAGAGTTAAGAGAGTGAGAAACACGCGCATGAAGAAGCGTGTGAGAATAGAGAGAAAGTGAGGCACGCCTTCTTCTTCAATGGTGTCTGAGTGGGCGACAGAGAATGTCTTCACTTGGCCGCCCGCTTCTACTTTAATCCTTTGCTATTTAACCAAAACCTTTAACTTTATTAATCATTATTTAATATCCACTTCTTTTTCCTTATTTATTTTAATTTCAGTTTTATAGAGAACATATATAGTGGATTAGTCTGTTCGATTTTTTACTCTTCATTATGCTTGACTTATCTATGATTATATCTTCTTTTTTTTGTGTTTTAATGAGTTAGCCATTAGTCCAAATTATTCACAACAAATTTGCTATTTTTTTTTAACTCATATTCATACTATTCAACAAAATGATAGTATTGACTTATGGGCTACAAATTCTATACTTATAATTTCTAAGAAAGTGTATTTTTCTATTGTCTATATATAAAGATATCAACAAAATTTTCGCTTAGGTTGAATATTATTTATGCTATATTTTCATTCGAATTTAATTACGATATTGTTAATAATAAAAAAATGATATTTGGTTGTATATCGAATTTTATCTATTTAAATGTTGATAAAAATAAAATTTTATGGATCACATTTAAAGTTTGAGTTATATATCATAACATATTGCTCTTATGTTAAAAGATTTAAAATTATAATCACCCATAGTAAGTTAGTAACATTTTACCAAAGGAAGTTAAGTAACTCATGAGTACTTTTAAACAAGCTGTACATTTTCACCCATAATTAGTAAATAAAAGTTATACTAGTAAGACTAGTATATTAATTTTAAACTATATTGATAGCTACAAAGAAGTATCACCATGTAGAGCAAGTTGGGGGTCATATAAAGATGAATTGATTGAAGAAGAAAGTCTCTGCTACGCTTCTTCTGGTCAAACTTGGTTCTTTATTCTTTATTTACAACAAAAAAAGCTTGGCTCTTTGTGTTCAACTTATTACTATAATCACAAAATTTTGTATGTTTGGTTCTAAAATATATCCAAAATTCGTCAGCAAATGAGATCAGATTGTTGACCGAAGACATTACTATTAAGTATTAGAAAAATAGACGTTTCAGTCAACTGGTCTTGGCCCTTTATCAATATATTGTGAATCAGAGGGATTCAAATCGAAAAATTTGTAAGTGGGATGGGCTTAAGCCCAGAGCAAAACAGAACTTTCCTATCTTTGATTAAGTGTTTGTTTTTAGGGCTAAAGACTTTGGTCCTGTTTTTCTGATAAGCATTCGACTCCAGCGAATTCCCAGTGATATTGTCTCGGATTTTAAGGGTGGGCTTGGATTATATGAATCGTCAATCATCGGTAATAAAAAGTTATTAGACTTGGTATATGAGAAAAAAAGATAAATAACTATTAATTTACAGAAGCTTACATTACAATCAATGAGAAGGACTCACATAACTACATGATATATAGCAACACAAAAAAAAAAAAAAAAACAATAATTACCAATGGCTGATACTAACTCTACATTATATGATACATTTTCCATATATAATACCTCTCATTTAACCTACTGAGATTTTACAATGAACAAGTCCATTTGATCCTCACGTAAACTGTCGAGATCTCGACCAACAAGTTTTATTATACTAGTTGTGATTTCATACCTTTTATTAACTTCAAAGAACACTCGAGCCATTACGTTCTCCAGTAAATCTTTGATGATATCTTTTCTACTATCTGAGAAATAAACAGCTGCAAGTAATCGTTCTATGATCTTAGGATCAATCTCCAACAAACAATCCGATCTCACGCACTTGTTGAAAGTTTCTTTTACTCCCTTTTTGATTTTTTCAGCTAGTCCTTCAAAATCGAATGACTTGAAAGGAACCTCAATGAGACGGTCGTATTTCTTAAAGTTCTTTAACCAAGCGTTTGAGTTGTCTTCAAAATGATTTGTTTCCTCGGTTTCGATTTCTTGTGCTGGAAGGTTCAGATCAAGAACTCCATTATTTGATCTGTTCAAACGTTTTCCGGTCTCTATGGTCTCATTCGTCTCTTGAGTTTTCCCTAACCCCATCAGCTTCCTCTTGTTCATCGAATTCGGACCGGAAATCAATCTCACATTTGGTAACCTGGACACAGTCTCAATCCATATTTCAACTTGCCTTCCGTTGGCTCTCAAGAGTTTGTCTTCAGAATAAGAGGTTATTCTTGAATCTTCTGTTGAAGCTGAAGTCATAACAAACATGGTGTTTCCAATTCCAACTTCTCTCCCGTGCGAATCCATAAACTTCCCGGTTTCAATAGCCTTTGACAAGCTCATTTGTAGACCCTCGTCCGCTTTTTCAATGTTCTCAAGGAAAAGCACACAGAAAGAATTCCTACACATCACTTCAAAGATATGATCTACCATCGTTTTTCCTCTCACCCGCATCGCATCATCACAACCGCCCATTCCATGCTCTGTGACACCAAGATCAACGGCCATAAATCTGTGTTCGCTTTGATACACTATCTCTGCAAGGACTAGCGACATTCTCCTCTTGCTTACACTATCAGCCCCAACCAAATTAAGCCAAACATCTCTTCTAGTGACCATCTTAGGTGGTTGTGACAAAGCACAGCTGATAACTCTAGCAGCCTCATCTTGCCCTGAAACCCTATCGATTAATCTTCTGTAGATAATCTTAAAGCTCTCTACGTTGAGGTCCCCTGAATTATCCAAGGAAGACGAGGACACAGATTGTGGCTGAGCAAAATCTTTGCTATCTAACTGCTTCTTAAGACCAGATCCTGTGGTAACCGAATTTATCCTCATATTCAAATCAGTCGTGACTGATTTAGCTGAACCAGTAGATGCAGAAGCACTGCTCGTGGACTTATTCCCACAAATTGATTCCAATTCTTCTTTGGTCTGTACTGAGGAGATGTAAATACACGTTACTCCCACAACCAAGAAAACTTGTAGTCCAAGAAACATACATTAAGAAATTAAAATAATGAATACCGACCTTAGCATCAGATTTTTGGTTTAAATCAATTCTTGTGGTCATCTGTAACCAAGGTGGCAAGGTAGATTGGGTTTGATCTGATATTGAAGAAACCGGTCCGGTGATTTCCTTGTGGTAACCAGAGAAGGGTAGTTTCAAGTCGGAAGGAGTTGAGAAAAATCCACCAAATGGAACAAATGATTCCATCAAACTGTATATAACATAGTCTTATAAGTATAAGAATTATAAATGTTATGATATTGTACTTGTAAATTATAATTCTAACTAACCTAAGCAAGTAGTTTTAACGCGGGAATTACAAATCGTGACACAAAACTCTCCGTAAGGACGCGTTTGGTAGCATGTAAAAAGGCGATTAAAGCGTTTTACAATCTAAACGCAGGGAATGATAAAGAGAAGAGTTTAAGTAACCTGGACTTGTGGTGAGGCAAATTAGGTCTAAGAGAAGTGATGGTGAGTAACTGCAAATCCCAATTTTTCTCCACTTCTGGAAACTTCCTTGTCATCTTCTCGTAAACTTCGTTGCTTGTTGTCGCTCCGATCAACCACACTCGTTTCTTGTTTCTATCAATCAGCTCCGAAATTCGATTCACGATGTAACTCGCCGCTGATTCGTTTCCGTCGGAGTCGGTGAATACCCTCAGATCTCCGTAATTCAAGACTAATCCAGGTCCTGAACCTTGCTCTGCAAGCTTCCCTAGATCGTGAAACCTTTTTTCGGTGTAGGTTTTATCGAATTTGACGATGATTTGGTCGGAGATTTCAGAGGCGATGTTAATGGCGATTAAACCGTGGAGCTTCGTTGGTAGAGCATTCCCGTCGGTTTGGTTTTTTTCTAGAGAATTTAGAAAACCGGTTAGTGCACCGTATGCCGATACACCGACAAGTAGAGGATTCCTCCCTTTTTCTCTTAAGAAAATCGTGCCGATTCTCCGGTAATCCGAATCTCCTCCAACGAGATTCCGGTTTGGTACGCTAAAACCCCAGAGAACCGGATTTGGTTCAGGATTTCCGGTTACGTGACAGAGAAACAGAGGCTGTTGTGATGAAAATCGAAGAAGGTGAGGAATAGGTCGGATAATCGAGAGCTTTAACTCGGAGCTTCGAAAACCCGCTTCACCGAAAACCCGACTCACAACCGGATCATCCAAAATCGAAAGAATCAACTGACGAAGCTCCACTTTAACACAAGATAACGAATTCGAGTTCTGATTCTGATTCTGTGACATCTCTTGATAAACCCTAAAATTCTCTGGAAGACGACGCTGATGAGCTTGAGACCGTTTAATTGCAGCCATAAGAGAGTTAGAAACAGGAGGTAAATCATTGGATCCGGGATGTTGACCCGATTGGATCCGATCAAGAGAAACACTTAAACAAAGATCTAAAGCTTTAAATTGAAGACGAGGAGAATAAGCAGAGTTTCGAACACGAGAACAAGCATCGCGTAGAATTGAAGTTGGAAGAGAAAGTAAAGCTGAAACGGCATGAAGTGACGTCGTTTGAGAGTGTCCTCTTCGACGTGCCACGTTCACAGCTTCTTCTAAGGCATAAGCTGATTCCACCGTTAAACATTGTTTCGCTACATTCACCGCCGTTGGCATCGCCGGCGACCATAAATAAAATACACAAACTTCAAAATTATAAAAGAAAATAGCTATATGAATTCTCTCTCAGGTGAATTATCTTACTAATTTGGTGTGATTTTGTTTTTGTAATAAGAAAAGGAAAACGGGAAAATTAAAGAAATAAATAAAGGAAGATAGAAGGAGAGGAACACTGTTTGTTGGTTAAGTGGACACAAAGGTGGGACCCAAAGATAGAGAAGTGAGTACAAAAGTGGGACCCAGACACGAGGGGGTAGAGAAAGTGAGAGTTTGGAATCTAAGAGGAACAGAAACAAGTGATGACTCATTTTAGATACTACTTCAGATTCTTGCTGCTTGTCTTTAAGATCATTCTTTTGCTGCCACGTGTCTACAAGTCAAATTTATTTTTCAACATTCAGGTTTTTTTTTTAATGTTTCTTTCTTATGTAATTATAAACCATATCTTAAATATCTTCAAAATGCCTAGCCTCGATAACCAAGTGGCAATATGCCAGACTGAGCTCAGGCAGACTGATATATGGTTGGATCCTCTTCTCCTCACTCACTATGAAGTCAAAAATGGGCCACTAAGCCGAATGACAAAAAAGGAAATATCTTCAAGATACTCCTGAAATTAAATATCTGCTTATATACTTGTAATTGTGCATGTTTTGAAAATATGAATTCTAAGCTTTGACTTTTGTTGTTTAAGAATTTGTAAACCCTAATTTCATTTTTCCTGTCTTATTTCTACCTAGAACTAACATGATTACAATTTTAATTATATCAAGTAACAATTATGTAAGAATAATTCCATTTACAAAAAGTTATATAAGAATATTTTTTTGGAATAGTTTTCTTCTGTCAACTTTAGCTTTTTATTTATTATTTAATCGATTTATAAATTCAAAGTAGTTAATTTTTTTTTGATAAAGATAGTTAATTTTTTTACATGTATATATTTTTGTAGCTTGATCTTATTTACAATCAAAATTTTATAATATGTAAGAATATGGAGTCGAATTTTAATAGAGAATTGCTACCAAATTATGTGATACAATTATAATACTATTAACTTTGTTTTTGAAATCATACAACCATATATAATCAAATGATTTCGGACGAACTAAAAATTTTACTTTTGTAATATTTCTAATATTAGTCAAAGAAATCAATATGGAATATGTTCATTTGTAATATCTAGGACATTTTTTAATCAAAAATATATATATATATATATATCTAGGACATTATTGTCACGATAAAGTAAATTTTGATTTCAGAATATAAGTAGTCAGTGACGGTAAATGCTCTATTGACCTCGAGGATAGGAACGTTTAGCTTGACGGTATCTTTTATTCCCCAACCTCGACCATATCTTTTGTGAAGTCAAATTATTTTTTAATTCACGAATATAAATAAATACAAATGATGTAATCACAAAAAGGAATCCTATAACATTTATTACCGAAAGATTAGAAAGATCAGTGTCGATCTTGTCGGAGCAAAATAAAAACGAGGGATACGATCATCGACTTTATGAAATTAATAAAAAGAAAGTGACACTAACGATAATAATAAAAAGAAAAAAAGAAAAGAAAAAGAAAGGTCGCTTTGCATCATAAAGTTTGAAAGAGACAAATGAGTAGAAGGAACCCTAATTTTTCACCACATACTTAACCTTTCATCACTTTCTCTATCTATTTCTTTTTCTTTGCTTTTTTTTTTTCAATTTCATTTTTTGAAAATATTATACTCTCTACAATATGTTTTATTTGGTAAAGTTTCTCTGTCGAAGATAAAGATTTGAGAATATATGCAAACCCATTTGCATAATCTACATTCTGTATATGAGCAGGTTTCTTGAAATAATGGTCTTGCACCACACACAAAAACTATTTGCATAAATATTTTTGGTCAAATACTTAAATTTGTAAGCTTTTTACCCAAAAAAAATACTTCAATTTTTACGGTCTCTTTTTTTTTTAATATTTGATTTTAATTAAATAAATAGAAAGATTTGGATTTAATTTATGGATTAGATCTATCAAGCACACCAAAAAAAAAATATTTTGGATATTCTCACAATACGATATAAATTAGTAATTCCAATTAAATACAATTCTTCACATCAGTCGTTAGTGGTCAATTTTGGTCGGCTTTGGTGGATCTCCCAACACCTCCAATAAACTCCCATTACACAGAAGTATTAACGAGTCAACATAAAAGGTTTAATATTAAATTAGCTAAGTATGTTATTTTTAACAATAATTCGATAATGTTTTGATTAGACTTGTAACCTAATAACAAGACTGTACAAATTCAAATTTAGGGATGAGAAACCTAAATCAAGCAATTGAATATATTAATATATACATAGGGAACCTAAAATATAATCATTCATGTAAAACAAAACTTTATAGCATTTACATGATTCATATGAGATAAAAAAACGTGACTTTGTGAATCCAAAGCGACGTGAATGGGCAAGGTGTCAGTTTTTCAATCGCTTAAGCCATTGTCCTATGAAATTTCGACAACTACTTATCTTTTATATATAAGATTGTTTATACATGCCAGTCATTTTTGTACCGAATTCTGATATTTCGCTAGAGAACATCAGTATGAAAGATAATTTATAGAATAACTTTTGCTTTTTATATTTTCTAGCAAATATTTCGACCGAATGAGAATCTTTCCTTTGAAGATCTATCACTGATTGGAATATTAAGTTTTGCTTTTATGGTACCTTTTATGCGTTGTGTGAATAGTCATGTATAGGCTTTTGGGCATTTGGGTCTTTAGATCGGGTTCGGATCGGTTCTTTTTGGGTTTGAGTCTTTCGGGTAAAGTAGTTTTCTACCCATTTAGGATCCGCTACAATTTCAGTTCGGTTCCGAGTCAGGTCGGTTCAGATCTAAATTTTTAAGAACTAAAAATACTTGTATACCCATATAACCAAACATTACCCGAGAACCTGAACCTGGATCCGAACCTGAATACTCAAAAAATATTCATATACCTGAAAAACACCCATATACCCAAAAAATACCTGATTATTTTTCATAAATTACTCAAAATATTCGAAAATAACCTAAAAATACTTAAATACCCGATAAATATCTGGGGACCCGGACCCAAACTTAGACCAAATAATCGTATACCCAAAAATTACTCGAATATCCGAGAGAATTTTCGGGTACCTAAGACTCGATCGGATACCCGATCGGTTCCGGGTAGGAACCAGACCCGACCTGATACCCACGGGTATTTAACAAATGTACCCAATAGGGTAAAATGGTAAGACCCATACCCGGATCTGAACCTGCTTTTTCGGGTCGGTTTCGGTTCGATTCTTCAGGTCCGGGTATTAGTCCTGGGTATTTTACCCGGACCCGAAAAACCAACCCGAAACCGACCCAAAATTTCGGGTTTGAGTCCAATTCGAGTATAAGCAAAAGTAAGCATTGGCTCTTGGCATAGAGTATCCGCGGGTATCGGTTCGGGTCCGGGTATTAATACCTGAACGGGTACCCAAATATTTGGGTATTTGGGTATCCGAAGTACCCGAATACTCGAAAATGTACCCGAATACCCAAAAATGTACCTGAATACCCGATTTTTTGGGTATTTTTAGATATATAATACACTCAAATTTTATACCCGAACTGGAACCGGAACCGAACCGAATTGATTTTGGTTTTTAAATAAGTATGGAAATTGTGGATTCGAACCGATCCGAACCCAAAAGGACCCGAACCGAATAGTGCTCGGTTCCAAAACGGATACCAAAATCCCATACCCAAAATACCCGGACCCGATCGGATAGTATCCGGAACCGATCTAAATACCCGAATGCCGAGAGCTATCATCCATATAATTCACTTTTATAGAGTAATTCCATATAATATTTTCTCTTATGATATTATAGTTGTTTATCGCTCTTGGTAATATACTTTTTATTAAATACTGAATGTATTTTGTCTAATTAATTCTTACATAATTAGAAGTCTTTGTTTCTTTTATTTAACAAGTATATGACATTGTCGAATTCTTTTAATTTTAATAGTTATGATGATCTAACTAATGATTGGTATCAAGAGTTTAATTTATTTCTATTATATATAATAAATTAAAAAATAATTTTAGAGATGAATTTTAAATTATAGATCAGAGTTTGTCAGTCCAGTTGTTGTTGACAAGAAAATATATACATATATATAAGTTTAGTTAACTACTTTGTTACTTTCTTAGTCTTTTATATTTGACAGACGTGATCCAGAAAATACTACACAAATAACTGTACAAACCTGCAACAACAAAAATAAATGAAACACGAACAACAGGTAAAAAAACTACCAAAAATCACAACAAACTCGATAACCAGAAACAAATTCAAATCGTGACATGTCAAGAAGTTGGTAAGTTTTTCAGCAAGTTATTTCTTTAAGTAGATTTGTTCAAGTCATCTGTTTTCGTGTTCTGATTTCCGTAATTTTTTTTTGTTTTTTTTTGTGTATTTTCATTTAGGTTGTTCTTATGTCGGAATATGTTTTTCCTCTTGCACGGTGATATATAATTTTTCTACAGTAATTGCTATTTCGTATTCTTGTTCTGGTTTACCAATCAATTCACATGACAAAATACAATGTACTAGTGCACGTGGACCATAGTGTTTCACGCTCATTGTAGATAGCAACTATTCAGAAAAAAACTCATACAACTTTTCATAGATGTCGTTTTTCCATTAATGAGCAGTAAACACTTGGTTAAGTAAAGTTTTAACAAGAAAAAAATTTGATATCTATCAATTCTCTGATAAGTTACAGAATTTGAAAAAGTTTTATGGAATAGTCGGAAAAGGATTATTAAGAAGTAAGAAATAGCTAGAGGCGGTGACAAAAAAAAAAGAAATAGCTAGAGGCATAATTAGTCTTGGGCGTTCGGATCTTCGGGTCGAGTTCGGGTCGGGTCCTTTCGGATACGGTTCTTTCGGTTCTAGAATATTTATACCCATATAGGACCGGTTACTATTTTGGTTCGGTGTCGGGTCGGTTCCATTCAGGTTCGGATCGGTTCGGATCCAAATTTAAAAAATCTGAAACTTACCCGAATACCCAAATAACCGAAAAATATCCAAAAAAAATGTTAAAAATACCAAAACAAATACCTACAAATAGCGAAAATATATTTTTGAATACCTAAATATTTAAAAATATATGAAAATATCTAAAATTACCAAAAAATATTTATAGTGAATTATTCTGTTTTACATATAAATTCAAAATACCAAAATATGTTTTCACAATCATATAAATTCACAAAGGGCAGCTTTTTACATATCAATGAATGTGCCACATGGGAGATATTTTTTTCAATTAAAGTGAAGGTTTCTTCTTTAGGGAACCAATAGCCTCGTTGACTCTTTGACAGAATACATACGCAAGAAGAATATGACTTTGATAAAATAAAAATAAACAATATGTTGAATTATGAAGAATAATATTAAAAAAATTTCTTTCTTTCAATCTTATCAATATATAATTGTTAAAAAAAAAAAACTTTGCTCGTTTGTAGCCAATCACCTGACTAGACATGCTAACTCCTTCCATCTTGGATCACTCTTAGAAAACTGACACTCCTACCTGCGAAGTTGGATGGATGATGCAACGTCATGGTGAAATGACCTATTTAATTGGCTTGCAAATCCAACCCCCAAAGCATATATCCTCACCGTTCGGAACTCCACAACCTGATTTGGGCAATGATCACTTCCTTCTGAAATAAAAACCGGTTTAATCATCTCTTCTGACATGCTTGATTTGACCAAAATGGTCTTTAACACAAAGAATTGCTCGGATATTACTTTAAGAGTTAAACAGTTAACATATCTCCGTAACTTTCCCCAAAATCCGGGCTGATTCACCAGCTTCAAGAGAAGAATGACTTATTGGTTCATCTACACATAAGATTGTGACATGAATATGATTCAATTAATTTATTAGCATTTATGTTTTTATTGGTTGATTGATCGATACCACACATTTATTTGTACAATCAATTATTAAAAGATGAATTTTAAGAAATGTTATTTTCAAATTAGCCTTCTTCAAAAATACTTTATCCGTTTTATTTTAGTTATTATTTTCTAAATTTTTGCACATATATTAAGAAAATATGTAAATATTCTATTATGCCGTTAGTTGATTATTATATTTTCAGAGCATTTAATATTTTATTTATTTAATTAGGGATAGATAAGATAATTTTGTTTTAAAAATTACATTGGGAAATGAAAATGACAACTAAAGTGAAACAAAAAATTTAGCCTAGAATGACAAATAATATGAAACAAAGAAAATATTTTTTTATTTTAAAATGGAATAAAATAGTTTTGAAAATAAATTTGACTCAAAAAGACATTTTTACAATTCCTCTTGCTAAAATACTTTTTGCCACCATATATATATATATATATACACACATACTTGTTACAAGTTATAATTGATTAGTGGTTAATATTTTATGTCAACCATTAGATCGATATATTCTTACCGCACATCTACACTAGTTTGAAGAGTTGAAGTTTGGTAGAAAAGACTATAATTTTGAGTCTAGATGTTCAGGTCCAAACTTATTTCGTTAAAGGCTGGCTAACCGAATTAACGATGAATGAGATGGTGAAAGTTTGATGAGTATGAAAGTGTGATAGTAAAAAACAACATAAACTAAGAGTGTGAACGAATGGACTCGTTTTGCCAATGGAGTTTGATTAAACAGATCATTTTGTTATGTATTCCTATCACATCTGTCGTATGTAGTTGGGTGTCGAATTAGTGACCTCTAATGTTTTTGTCCATCTTTAGTTGGTACATCAAACTTTTATTGACACATTTCTCGTAATTGTGCATCACATCACACATTTGAGATACCTTTATTTCTATGTAAACCACATCAAATTCTTATATAATGAAAGTAAAACCAAATTATATCACAATCCAAATTTTAATTATAGTGAATTGTTGATGAGCTTTGTTTTTTAGGAATTTATAAATGAGTTAAAAGCTCCCATGCCTATGGTAAGTTACTAAGTTTACTATTACTTTTGTTTCAATATGTAAGACCTTTTATCTAAAAACGCATATATTTAGAAACATATTTTAATCAAAACCGTTGTTTCGATATAATTTAAACAATGATATAAGATATAACAGAAGTTTAATACTCCCTCTATTTTTTTTATATATGATGTTTTAGGTTTTTCACACATATTAAAAAATTATTAATTGTTTTATTTTTTCTAAACAAAATATGGTTTATCACAAATTCCAAAATACTTTAACCAATTANGGTTTATCACAAATTCCAAAATACTTTAACCAATTACAAATTAATCTGCAGAATTTAAAGAGTCAAAAATATCAAAAGTACAATAAATTCTGCATAGAAATTTTAAAACATCAATTAAAAAGAAACAATTTTTTTTTCTATAACATCAACTAATAAAAAACAAATGGAGTAGTAATTAACAAAATTTTAATTACATAGTATAATTATGCAAAACAATATTTTATCAACAATTAGATTAATAAATACTCAATCCATAATTCAAATTTCTTTCTATAAAACTCCTTTTTATATTCTATTTGTAGTGGGAAAGAGTATAACCTCTAATGCAGGAACAATTAGTTGTATCATATCAACTCTATAGAAAAAATCGACAAATATGTAAAACACGAAATTTTTTCTTCTAAACTACCTTATATATTGAAAATGTAGTAATTAATTTTAATGAGTCGACAAAATAATTGCAACACCTATAAAAAGACAACGAAAAGATATAAAAAAGATGAAAGAGTGACATTTAGAAAAGTTGAGATTTGAAGGGTCAGGTCAATCCATTAGAGAGGGTGGGGGGCAATGTGAAATTATATTATATTATAGAAATGATGAAGTTTCCATTATATATGTATTTTTGTTGAAATTATAGAATTTTGAATAAATTGTTAGAAGTTTTGTGGGTCTTAGGTGCTCTATTTACAAAATTAATTACAATGAATCAAACATTTAGGGACAAGATATGTCTGTCCCTTGTTTAAAGCATTATGACAGAACTTCACTCTTCTTTTTAATTGCTTTTTCAATATTTTGATTGAAAGTTATTTCTATAAATAATAAATATACAAATATAGACGTTTTGTTGTTTTTCGGCGGCTAGACGTTGTTCTTATCATAAAACAACTAAAATTTTGAAGCAAAACAACAAATGAAAGGTTTTTTTCTGAAAGGTTGGTCGAAAAATGTCTAATAGTATTGTAAACGTGACCTATTTTATGTCTACCTTATTACTCAATATTCGTATTATATGACTGGTTCAGAAATTAGAGTAATAGTTACGTTGAAAATAACAAAACGTTAATAAGTTCAATAAAAAATAGTAAAAACAGCAAAAACTATTTATAAATATATATATATACGAAGTATATGATAAAAAGTTAAACTATTCTATTTAATATTTTGTTTTGAGAAAATTAGAGATATTTCTTTCGTATATAACTAATAATCGTTTCACAAGTGCAGTATACGATAACCTAGGTTTTATGACGTATTCATACTACTTCTGGTTTAATTTCTGTTCAAATATTTGGAATATTATTTTTGGTTAGTCACCTTTAAATTTGTTTGGATAATATGAAATCTCTATGATAATTTCTAGTATTTCAAATCTAGATATTATATATGATATAGAAGTATATGGCAATGTTTCATATCCGTAGTATTAGTCCAACCGGACTTTATATTCTCATTATATTTTTCTGTACGACTCATTTGGTTGGTCATTTGACAAGAGAGATCGACGAAGACAAGACATCAATAACAAAGGCCAAACCCACTAAGGCTAGAATCAACAATGTTTTTATATTTTTCATAAAAGAAAATTCCCAAAAAAAAATAAGAGGGACTTGTAATAAAGAATCACGGGGGCCCTATAATCACGAGCCCTAAAGAGCAAATCACGAGCTCCACTCACAGCCGGTACGGCGTTGTTGATAACTCTATTCGAAACTAAATTTTTCTTTTTGAATTCAAGCAAAAAAAATATCGAATCAAAGGTATATGAAATGTTTAAATCAAACAAAAACTAGAAAAAAATAATAAAGAGAAATAATCTCAACTACAAGTTAAATATAACTTTGAGTAAACTATTTCTGACTAAATATGATTATTTTTGCATTATTTCATGCTCTTTCTTAATAAGATAGAAAAAGTTGAAGATTGAACAAGTGAAGAGCCTAGTTAAATTATTAATTATGATTCTTTCTTAAAATGACAATAAATTCTAAAATAAAAATCACTTTAACATGGGAGGGGAATCAATAATTTTTTAACTCAAAAAAAATTACCAACTCTAAATTTTAGGACCCTAACCCATTGCCTAGGTTACCTATATCACAGTCCGGCTCTAACTCTACTCAAAATCTTTGCTTTTCCCATTTATGTTCTCTCTTTGCCTTTTCATATTATTTTAGACTCTTTGATATATAACAACACTATACACAATTGGAATATTGCCAAAAATTCAACGTCTGTTTATATATTCGCATTCACTATACATATTAGTCTTCACATTCAATCTTAATTAACACATATCATGTCCATTTAGATTGGTGATATCTAGTGGAATGATAATACATGTAAGCATCAAACCAAAATTATAAAATAAGGTGAAACTTTTGAATAAAATATTGATGACAAAAAAGAAAAATGGTGTAATTCCACTAAACTCCAAAATTGGTGTAATTTATGTTCAAAATGGTAGCATATGACTCTACAAAAATAACACCATAGCTATAAAATCACTTTGGTTATATAGAGAGTTGCATATATTAGAATTTATGGATTTATTTGTTGACAGATAAATATCTACAAAATAATATTTTTTGTTAATAATTAGATCGATCTAATATCGATTTATAGCCAAACATCTTTCCTAAACCCCTAACAATATTATGTAAGACAAATGAGACTCCTGCAAATGAAAAATATAAAAAATAGTAGAAATGATATTTAACCATTTGATTAATGATACATCTCAAAATAAGTGCTTAGTAATTCAATTATTGATATATATATTACCATATATACTGTCACATGGAACCAGAATTAGTAATTAACCATGAAAATACAAGAAATAAGAAATCAAAAACAGTGTTGATTTTGGACATGAGAGTTAATAAGTAAAATCAGTTTGAAGAGAAGTTTGGGAGATCTTTAAATCACTTTAAGAAAAGCAAAACCATTGACAAAAATGAGATATCAAATCGTGGATGAGTTTAATTTATGCATGACACGTAAAATAGTTTGTTCTATGAGTGGGAGTCTCTGACTCGCCTAAGACAACTTAGCTCAAATATCTGTCTGATGATGACAAAATAATAATAATAAAAGGCTAGACCAAAAATTGAGGCAAATGACTGTATTTAGTGGTTTTATTCCCGATTTTCCTTTCTCTCTAACAGTCTATATTATTGTTTTAACTGATCTATAAAATAAATTTATTCAAAAATATATATGTTTATTGTGGAATTCACATGAATATATGTGTATCATATTTAATCTAGCTTTATTTGACTTATTCTTCGAATCCATCATTCTTGTTATTGAATAGAAACAAGATAAATCAGATTTAAACCAAAAAAGAAAATGAAAAAAGTAGAGATTAGAGATATAAGAATAATATCCATGGGCCTGATTCATAAGCCTTTGATCAACTAATATAAGGCCATGGGCCTAACTCATTAACACTATAGTTAGTCACCAAAGTCAGAAGTTTTAAACAAGAATAATATTCAAAGCAAATTATTTTTCGATAAGTTAAAAGTTGTACTGGCAATTTTGATATGTCCGATAATTCAAATAACGTGAAGTGCGTCTGAAGAAAAAGCTGGTCAAAATCCTTGTAAAACTCTGATCAAATGTCGGTTTCTTTATACATTATAAGTGTCATTGTTTAAAACATTTGCATATACATATATTTTTAAAACATTGAATGATATGTCTATATAATGCATTAGAGAAATCCTCAATACTAAACTATAGAATTTATGTGTAATTAATTAATTTGGGAATAGGAAAAAACCCTAAATTTTTTGCCGAAGTAAAAATGTTCTGAGAATGTGGTCACGTGGAGAAAAAACTGATATATTGGCTTTGTTGAGAAACATTATAATTGTAGTCGGTGGGGTTCAGAACAATTATGGCAACAAATACTTTAATAATTATGATTATTTACTATATAACTTATCAGTAAAACCATAATTAGTCACCCACCACACATGGACGTCGTACCAAATTCTTAGTTTTTAAAAACTTCTTTTATTTTATTAATATCATTTCATCTAAAAATCTTATATAATCAGAGATAGTTATGTCTTCCGAGCATAATGTCGAATTATGAATCCAATGAGCCAGATTTAATAAGGGAAAATAATATAATTCTTAGCCTACTACAAAATTAAATTATATAAGAAATTCTAGGGTTTTCTCCCCTTAGACTTAAAAAAGCCGTATCATCTGATATTATTTGGAGATTTGAAATTAAGTTTAGATTATGGATTGTATTTTGTTTACTCAATTGTTGATATTATACATTTAGTCTCGCAATAAAAAAACATAATATTGGTATCTTCTTGTTTATGTTTCTATGATAGATGTGTGAACTCTCTTCGACATAAAGCAAATAGATTATGATTTATGACTTAACATAATCACACGGTTTGGTGTGAGTGATTATAAGATATATAATAATAACTTAAGAATTAAGAGACAGATTACTCCGTAATCGAATGGCTATTCTTCATTTGATAGGGTTGGTCCATGTACGATTTTTCTTTTTGTCAAGGATGAACATTTTACACTTAAGAATTTTGGATTTCTTGAATTTAAGGTTCAAATTGTTGTTATTCGGGCTGAAAAGTCTTTGAATTTGACTTGGTCTAATATCTTTAGAAAAAGATTAATCAAAATCCACCAGTCATTGTAGCCTACCAAGTCACCTAGTTATTTTTGTTGACTATAAACAATAAATATACAAATATCTAGACTATATATAAATTTGTGATTAATTAGTTTGGAGTTTGACTTATAATTTACTCCTGATATCAAAATGATGTATATATAGTATAATATATATATAAACTAAAAAAGATCAAGATCAAGATCACATATTAAAATTTTAGTTGAGTTACCAAAAAAAAAAAATATAGTACAAACGAGAAACAAATCTTAAAATATAAAATAGTGGTTACACAGTCTACTAGAACTCCACCACCATGTTTAAGCCCACACCATTTGGGTTTTAGGGTTTATTGTAGTTTTAAACCGGATCAAATTGTACCGGTTTATATTCCTAATTCCATTATATGATTCCATGTTGACGAAACAACGAGTCCATAAATTGCGTAACAAAACTTATTTTAATTTGATGGTTCGATGGATTTACAGTTTGCCTTTCAGCTGTCAACTTTATTATTTGTCTTTATCAACCTTGCCTCTTCAACTACAACGTTCAATTTCTGTAGTAATACTTTAATACAACTAAAAAAAGTCAGGGATAAAAGCAAAAGAGAAAGAAAAAAGTTATATAATATGTAAATTTTTTAATTATAAATTAGAATAATATAATTGCTTCAAATCTTATAATTTTAATTAATTATAAATTCTTGTAATGTTAAAAAGTCTTAAAAAATTTAGATTAGGTATAATGATGATCGTGAACAATTGATAGATTCGGTTTATTATAAATAATTTAATACTACAGTGGAAATTCAGAGATTTTAAAATAAAATAAAAAAACAATCATCTGAAAGATTCTTCTTTTTTCATTATTATATTAAACTTTTGAATTCGATTTGTCCCAATTTCAAGAAAATGTTAAAAACTTCCGTCGGTACAGCATTATAAAATAATTTTAACAAAAAAAACTTTATAAAATAAAGTCAAAAGAAACAAAACAGTAATGTTATTTACACGTGTCATAATATAATTAGTCCACGTGTCATTGAAGTAAAATACCCCGAACGTTAAAACCTATCAATCCCGTATCCTGAAGAAACCTTTAGACAAGCTTTGCCCAAAATTAAAAAAAAAAAACCGGTAAGACAAGACATATCACCATGTCCGTTATTGTTAGCTTTGGTCCTACAGAGCCAACAGAGAGATGAATCAAATGAAGATGAAGAAGAAGAAGATTACATATTTAGATTATTAATCATCAAAGCATGCGAGACTAAAGGAAAAGCTTATTGTTCATCAATGGGTTTTAGTTTTACTTGATTCTCAATCACGTGATTGCTAGTTTTGCAACTTGTGTCTTCTCTTCTTCTCTCGCTACTCGTGTCTCTTGCTTGCTTCTGAAACTCTTGTGAGTTGTGATTAATGGCGGTAGATGTGGAATCTGTCTTTAAGTTTCTTAGAAGGAATGGCTTAACGGAGGCAGAATCTGCTTTGAGAGACGATATTAACGAGAAAAACCAACTTGCTTCTTTTGATTTTGAGAAGTTTTTCTTTCCGATGCCGCCTCCGATCAAAATCACGGCGAGTTCTCGTCCTTCTGATTCAACCGGAGAAGATTCCGGTAGTAATGAGTCGAAGTCTTCTTCTGATGACGAGTTTGTTAGCTTAGATTCCTCCACTTCTGGCTTCTGTTCTTCTTCCGGTAAGTTTTTTCTGATCTGATTCCACAAATGGAAGCTCAAAAAATTGATTATTGAGATAAATGTGCATAATTGCAGGATTTGTGAATCCATATGCAGATGGTTCATCATCTGATGGACAGTCTCAATTTGGGACAGCTCGTACTTACCCTGAGTGGAGTGAGTTTTACTTGCCTAACAACGAAGAGAATGGAGAAGATGAAGATGAGTTTATGTCTCCTTCATTTAGAGAATCTGATTTCTTCATTTGTCCTGTAACTGCACAGGATAAGTTCATAACAGATAACCAATTTGAGAACACTCTTGGTGTTTATGATAAATCATCATCACAAGAATCTCAAACCGAAGCGAGTCTCACTTACTTAGATAACTCCTTTCTTATTGACAATGTGAAGGATGATTCAAAAGATTACACTGGTCTTGATGATAAAATTGGACTTGATGGGTTTAGTTTTGAAGATGATGTAAAAGATAATGATGATTTGAAGACTGGTGATGAGGTGAATGTAACAGATGAAGAGGTTGATGTTGTTCCTGAAGTTGAAGAGGAATATGAAATATTTGATTTAAGAATCATTCATTGGAAAAACAGGTATGATCATTTGCAGCCATTTTTGTCTACAAGAAGATGAATTTGTAATCGTTATTTTCATTTTTAGGACGGGGTTCGAAGCTAACAAGGATCTACCAATCGTGTTAAACTCGGTGATTGGAGGAAGATACTACATTACAGAATACATTGGTTCTGCTGCATTCAGCAAGGTGGTTCAGGCGCAGGATTTACAAAATGGGGTTGATGTTTGCCTCAAGATTATTAAGAACGACAAAGATTTCTTCGATCAAAGTTTAGACGAGATCAAACTCTTGAAACATGTCAATAAGCATGATCCTGCTGATGAACATCACATCTTGCGTCTTTATGATTACTTCTACCACCAGGTAAGAGATTTGGGAAGATATAAACTATAGGTTTATCTCAAAGGTGTTCTAATGCTTGAGAAATATGTAACAGGAACATCTTTTTATCGTCTGTGAACTTCTCCGAGCAAACTTGTATGAATTCCAGAAATTCAATGAAGAGTCTGGAGGAGAACCATACTTTAACTTAAGCAGACTTCAGGTTTGTTGTTTAGCTGATCTTAAAACTTGGCATAAACCAGCTTTGATTATCTTTGTTGATGTTTTTTGGTTTCCTCAGGCTATAACACGTCAATGTTTGGATGCGCTTGTGTTCCTACATGGACTAGGAATCATACATTGTGATCTCAAACCTGAGAATATACTTATAAAGAGTTACAAAAAATGCGAGGTTAAAATCATTGATCTTGGAAGCAGTTGTTTCCGCTCTGACAACTTATGTTTGTATGTACAATCTCGTTCCTATAGAGCTCCTGAAGTGATTCTCGGGCTTCCATATGACGAAAAAATCGATTTGTGGTCTTTTGGGTGTATATTAGCAGAGCTCTGCTCTGGTGAGGTACTGTCTAGTTTCCATAAAACCTTGTCTATATGTCTTCCACATACAAATAAGCTAGTTACACAAACCGGTCTATGTATATGTTTTCATCAGGTTCTGTTTCCAAACGAAGCAGTAGCGATGATATTGGCTCGGATTGTTGCGGTTTTAGGTCCTATAGAAACAGATATGCTAGAGAAAGGTCAAGAAACACCTAAATACTTCACCAAAGAGTTTGATCTTTATCACTTAAACGAGGTAATTTCGCTTGACTTAACATAAAGTACTTGAGACCTATTGCTTGAATGTGAATATGTGATGCATTGTTGTTGTTTTTGTTTGATAGGAGAGCAATGAGGTTGAATACATAATCACAGAAGAATCATGTTTGGAAGATCAATTAAATGTCAATGATGAACTATTCCTAGACTTTGTAAGGAGTCTACTTGAGATCAATCCACTAAGACGTCCAACAGCTCTTGAGGCACTTAACCATCCTTGGCTCTCTTCTCATTCTCACAATTGATTTTGCCTTCTAAAAATTCTGCTTCTTCTTGTGTTGTCTGGTTTTTCTGTTTCTCCTGTTTTTTTCCACTCTTGTTTGTAATGTTTTTCTGGTCATTGCAATTCAGTAAATGTGAGATTATTGTGTATATAACTGTTTACATGATTTCACATTGTAAGTATAAAGCTTTTGTTAAGAGTAGTAAAATGAATTTGAGACATAATTTCACACTTCAGTTACAGGTTGGTTCTAGATCGAAACTTCGAAGTTAAAATTCAATGTTTGTACCTACGATCATAATGTGCATACTGTGACGACTAACGATGAACCACTATTTTGGTGCCTTCTCTTTGTACCAAATACCAATAATGGATTTTAGTAGTTGGAATAAAATTCCAATGTAACATGTTGATACCACCAAAACATATCATAATTTATCAAAATTTTCACATTAACACAAAACAATATTAATAATCTTATTAAATGGTTTAAATTTAAAATAAAATTTAGTTTAACTTTCCTTCTACAATTATTAATTGAAAAAATGTCATTTAAACATTGGAAATTGCAAAAATGGTTGATTAAACATTGAACTTTGGATGTGATTGATTAAACTTTCAATTTTTTTTGTTGACTTATAAAAAAACTCTCAACTTTGTGTTGATTCGGCCAATTGAACCTTTCGCGAAAATGGAATTAAAATTAACTCTGAAATCGAAAGCCAAATTGAAAATTGGAAGTTCGGTTCACTTTTTATTTTTGTTATGAAGAATCCATAAGCTTGATTTGCTCTTTTCTTTCAAGAATGAGCTGAAATTCATCGATTTAAAGTATCAAAAACAATATTTTAAATCGACGAATTTGAATCTATTCTTGAAAGAAAAGAGCAAATTAAGCTTATGAATTTTTCATAACGAAGATAAAAAGTGAACCAAACTTCCAATTTTTAATTTGGCTTTCGATTTCAGGGTCAATTTTAATTCTATTTTCGCGAAAGATTCAATTAACCAAATCAACACAAAGTTAAAAAGTCTTTTCAAAAATCAAAAAAAAATTTAAAAGTTTAATCAACTACATTTAAAATTTAATATTTAATCAACTATTATTACAACTTCCAATGTTTTTTTTCCCTAATTATTATTATGTATATCTACTTTATACGCTCCTTGGCTTATAAATCTGTCTCTTCCTTTGAAGTCTCACCTACATTCAATTCACCGCGCGTGTCTTCCACTTTCATTATTTCTTCTAATATATATAACGTGGCTCTCAGTCTCCACCATAACGCGTGAGTCACATAGGCTCGTAGCAATCGTTGCTTGCTTGAGCGATCGGTGCGTTGTTAAAGCCAGTTAAGCTCCGTCGTCTGCAATCGAATCGGTTCGAGTCATGGCCGAATTGACTCAAACCAATCCGGTTTACTCGATTCGGTCACTTCAACTGTGGAATGTTCTGGTGAAGTGGCTCGATTTTTTCTATCAGTTCTTTCTTAGGATCCTTCGTGCCGTTGGTCATCATTTTCTTCTCTCTACCTCTTCTACTTCCTCCATTAAGAATGGTTTTAAACCTTTGCCAGTCATCGATTTACCGGAGATTGCGGCGGAATCAATCGTCTCCGTGGAAATCGCCTCCTCTAGAACCTCCAATGAAGGCGAATTCAGTAGCATCCAGAGACTCACGGTATTTCTTATCGATTGCTAAGTTTTCTGTAGTTAGTTTGTTTTGAACATAGTTTTGCTGAAGAAACTGCTATCATCTCGAGAATCGTCTGATATGGAATTCAGAATCTAGGAACACTAGTTCTAGGTCCTTATAAGGGAAGGAACGAAACTCTGAATTTGGATTAGCTTGCACCGTTCATAGTAAAATGTTGTTTGATTGATTTGACTTCTTTTGCTGAAAGATACACTTTGTAAGTGATAATTAACTATTCAAGCATGCAGTTTCTGAACTATTTAAAAAATTTCCCTTCTGTTCTCGCATGTTTAGATATTGTTGGAACTGTAAGCCGAGAATCATAAGCCTTGAATTCAAACCATGCTCAGGTTTGGAGTTCATGGTAACTATTAACTAATCCATGAATTCAGAAAACCGACGAGAGGAAATCATGTGAAGGATCTATTAAGTGCATCAAAGAATATGTGTAGGACAGTTATGGTTGACAACAATCTTTACAGCTTTCTATTACAACCTGTAAACGGGATTCCATGTGTTCCATTTTCCGCAGATAATCCAAATGATACTCAGGTTTTATATAGATCTTTAATTTGTAGCTTAGGCTCATTACCGACTTCTCTGGTTGCTGCTCATATTATCTAGGTGGTCTCTCTGTTTAAAGCTAATTAGGAAAGCTGATTAAGCTTGCCTAATAGCTGTTGGTAGTCTTTTGAGTAATCTGAAATCTGAAATTTGCAGGTAGTTCTTGACTTAGATGAGACACTAGTGAGTGCATATGAAACGTCCACTCTACCTGCTCCATTACGTACACAAGCTATTGAAGCTGGATTGAAGTGGTTTGAGCTGGAGTGCATATCATCAACCAAGGTGCTCCCACATAAAATTGCTTATTAGCTATCGAGTTAATTAACTTCTTTTTCGATGTGCAAATAAACTCACTTCTCTACCTGAAGGAATGCAAAGGGGAGCCTAAAATCAATTATGTCACTGTGTTTGAGCGTCCAGGGTTGCACGAATTCTTAGAGCAACTTAGCCAATTTGCAGATCTTATTCTTTTTACCGCTGGTCTAGAAGGTCTTTTTAGTTATTACTTTTCACTTTTATCACTCTATATTCTTGGTCAAGTAGTATAATATCTTCTTCACATCTGCAGATTATGCTAGACCTCTTGTAGACAGAATAGATACAAAACATGTATTGAACCACCGACTTTATCGGCCTTCTACAATCAGCACGTAAGTTGGTTTGAATGGATGATATGATTTATCTTCCTTTGTTAGATATCATTATGATGTGTGTTCCTTTGTTAGATATCATTTTGATGTGTATTCTCTGCATTAATGCTATCAACATCAGGCAATTTCGAGATCATGTGAAGGATCTATTAAGCACATCAAAGAATATGTGTAGGACAGTTATTGTTGACAACAATCCTTACAGCTTTTTATTACAACCTGTAAACGGGATTCCATGTGTTCCATTTTCCGCAGATCAGCCAAATGATACTCAGGTATAGTAATAAAAAATCCAAACTCTTTTGTTCCTACAATATTGAAAATATGTTCAAATCTCTTGGAATCTAATAAGGATCACATCAATGCAACCAAAAACAAATTGTAGCTACTGGACATTGTGCTTCCACTTCTTAAGCAACTCTCGGAAGAAGAAGATGTAAGACTAGCGCTTTACGATAGATATCACATGCCTGAATGGTTTGAAAAGCAAGGCATACCAGAGTCGTTTTGGGCATCATCATCACAAATCCCTGAGTCCATCGGATAGTTGGAATCTCTCATAGCTCATTGATAATTGGACAAACCAACTAAATTTAGGTTTGTTTAGGTTGAACAGGACAATGTTTTGATGTTCTATATGGTTTACTTATGATCATCTCATTAGAGGTTACTGGCCATGTTAAACAAGTTTGTTTTTGCTTTATTTTTATGCTTAGTCTCAGGTTGGTCTACATGACCTCTTTAAATACTTGTATAAATAATTAGACAAAACAAATTATAATAAATATAATTTTTTATTAAATCGAAAAATCCTTATATTAGTAATCCTAAAGAACATAGCAAGCGAAAAAAAAAAACCTAAAAAAGCGACTGAGAAAAATCCTAATTTAGTAAACTAAAAGCCAGCTTCTTTTATGATTCTCTTACTCAGCTTACCATTCACACCAAACCTATCGAAGTCAATAGCAAAACAAAGCTTATCTGTCTCTTGATGCTTAAACATCCAAATAATGAGAAAATCACGAGGCGTATCGATCGCATATGTATCCACGAACTTGGTCCATTCAGAACTCGCCAAAACAGGAGTTTTGTTGTTACTCCAAATCTTAAACATCATCTGAAATACCTGTCCGTCTGGTCCATACACTGAAACCTGATGCCCTGTAGTCCCAGGATTCTCTATTTTCCCTAGAACCTCTTCCATCATCTTCTTTACCTGCTCTTTTCCTAGCATAAGCCTGCTTTGATCTTTTTTTACGTCACTTTCCATCAATTGTTTCCTCATTGGTTTGCTGCATCTTCCCAATGCTTCGGAATCATGAATAAACATCTTTTCAGGAGGATTGTTCATGTTCTCTACTTTTTTTTTCCAACTGATCATTTTATCGAGGGTTTCTTTTGTGTCATCTATCTCTATCTGTTTTCTCGCTTTACGCCCCCCCGATTTACTGCTTTCCCTGACCTCGTAGGAACCATGCCCAGATAACCTTCTTGGAGGATTTTTCAGTACATTGTTCTTACTATGGAGCGTGTGTTTTAGGGTCTTTTTGGAGTTGTCTACCTCCATGTTATTTCTCTTTCTATGAACCGGTTCGCTGCACTCCCCCACCTCGTAGGAACCACGCATCAAAGTCCCTCTCGGAGAATTTACTGGTACATTGTTCATACAACGGCGCGTGTATGTAATTAGGGTTCTTTTAGAGTCATCTACCTCCATGTGTATTCTCCTCTCACACTCCTTCACACTCGAAACAGGTTGCCTTTTAGAATCTAAATTAGGATTTTGTTTCTTCTTTAGATATTCTATGCCATCATGGTATATTTGCATATGCAGTAAAGTCGACGCAACAATTTTCAAATCTGTTTCTTCTGATTTAAAACGTGGAGTGATATCATCAACCTCCATGTGTTTTCTCTTCTTCAGGCATTTAGAATATCTATATATGTTCTTTAGGCATTCACGGTTTAGCTGCACTAATGTCCACGCAGCTTTTTCGTCTTGAGGACTTGGAGTTATATCATCAACGCTCTCTATCTTCTCCAAGTACTCCTTAGACTTTCGCTGCAAATTCAATAATTTGGTGTTAAAGGAATATATAGTAGGAATTGCAATGTATAAATAAGTACCTAATAACTTTATTATAGTAAATAATTAAAAATATTATATCAAAATAAAGAAAATAAAACCAGGTTAATACCTCAGGTTCTTCTTCTTCTTCAATAAGACTTGGAATTGTATAATCAAGATTAGGGTTTGCTTCTAACGATTGATGAATAGCACGTTCGAGATCCTCCTTAAAGCTCTCCATACAATCTCGATTTGTTTCTCGTTTTGATTTCGTCGTGACCTTAGCTGAGGAAGATATAAGAATTGTGATAGAATCGACTCTTACCTATCCCTATTTATAAGTGAATATGTAAGATAAAGTTTTCCTAAACTGTATTGGATTTCTAAATTATATCAAATTCCTAATTGAGTCGAAAGTATATCTCAATTTTAGTAACAAATTACGTACAAATGTATTTAAAAATATTATATCAAATTAATGAAAACCAAAAAGAAAATAAAATTGGATTAAATTTGTTGTTTTCACTAAAAGTCAACATGTAATGCTGATAATACCTAGTGAACTAGATTTCAGCCAATCGCTTAAGATTTTTCTTTAAAGGAGTAGTTTGTGTTAATACATACAAAACCATATCATATAATTATGTATAACATATATGTGTAAAAATAATTTGGGTCAAAATTAGCACATACAAATTAAAAACACTTAATAGGGGCCAAAACTAAAACATTTAATTTGGGCCAAATTTAAATATTCATTTAAAACGAATTAAAATAAAGACTCTTGTCCATCCTTTTGTTGAAAAAAAAAAATCTTTTCAGATTAAATCAATTATTTAAATATTATTTTTGACGTAAATGCTATGTTGCTAATGGATCTGTTATGGGATGCTATGTTGTCTACCATCAAAAGACACTTGATGAACAACAATGCTGATAAGTATAGACGTGAGTTAACGTTTCACGTAGGAGATAAAGTGTTCCAGAAACTATGACCTAACCAACAATCTGTGAGTAAACGGATCTGCCATAAATGATATGCTCCCTATTACGGACCATTTTGAAGTCCTTGAAGGAATTGGCCAAGTCGTGTATAGAAGATGTAGGTGAGAATCTTCCAAACGGAGTACTTAATTAAGATCATTGATCGTAAGAACCTGATCAAACTCTCTCAAGAAGAATATCTTGCCGTCAAGCATTTGGAAAACATCTATGGACAAACCCCGTTTGTTACAAGATGTGAGCTTCTGAACTATTTCTTATCCAGCAAGTAAATAGTTTAATAATATGTAATCTGAGTATTAATCGATAGTTACACGATGATTCATAAAGATTCTATTGTTGTGGTTTGACTCGTTTGGTTATTGATGTATGAGTCTATAAGAACCTAATTAGAATTCCTTACGTTCATGTTTCTGGTAGTTGATTTTCATCTTTTGCAGCGACTTAACTGTTAACATAAAAGTCATAGAGCTGACACTCTGTAAATGAAACAGATGATGAAAATGAACTGACAAACTAAATGTAATTATTAAACTGAATGATTGAACCAGAATTTATAGAAACTAGATGAGACAAATATCCTCTGTTCAAATCCCAAACAAAATTAGACAAAAAGAAAAGAACAAGTTAAGTTGACAAAACAGATAATAAGCTTTGGAAATAATAAACATGATGACCACGGATTGTACAATGTAAACCACTAGATTGCGTTTGGATATCATTAATCACTGGATAATCTGTGGCTTTTGGACTTTGAAGTAATAACTTGTTCTTGTCCAAAAATATTATTGGTGACGACCGCCGGAAGAAAGTGTGTCTCCGATCTATCGAACACAATTTCTTCCATGTCTTTGAAGAATCCAACGACCAAATCTCTTGATTAGACCGGTTTGTTTTGGAAATAGACAAATGATTATTGAGGAAGCACATGTTGGCGTTAATAAAGTCAGCATCATGGGAAACAGGAGTTTTACATATGACTTGAAAAGTTTCGGTGTGAAGATCAAAAGATAATACTTCACCCTCCATAGTAAACCAATGAAGTGACCCATCTAAATAGACAGGATCATATGTTGAAAATGTCAAATTGGCATTAAACAAATAATAGAAAGTTGGTAAAATTGTTGGT
>OVAX01000653.1:3077-31210 GCA_900406405.1 Lepidium africanum
TTTTTTTTTTTTTTTTTTTTGAAAATTCTCTCGCTTTTCGTTATGGTTGGAACTTTTGGTTTCCATTGTAAATTGTGCTATTGTTTGGAAACGAAAGGGTTTAGGGTTTAGGTTTTGACAATTTCGTTCATGTAAACTGGAAAGTTGGGTCTGTTAGAGAGATATACTAAGACGACACAAATAGTTTTTCCTAAAAATTGATTCCTGACATGGTGGCTTTTTGTTTGATCGGGTTTATGTGGTATTAGGTCATGTCTAAGCTTTGATTAATGGAATTTTTGATTCATTGGAATTCTGATGAGTTGATTTTGTTGCGTCGTGTTTGCCCCTACAACTCTTCGGTTTGAATGATCACTTTTGCTTCACAAGTCCTCCAAGTGTGAATGATCGGTTTTGCTGCAGAATTTCTCCAAGTATCTTGTTCTGTTAGTGATCATTAGTTCTGTACTCTTTTATCATAGGAGGATACATTCTATACTTTTGTTCATAAGATGAAAGTAAGTAACAATTGTTCCTATCCGGAACGTTGTGTGCAAAATCTACACTATTATGAGGACTTTAGTATTGTATTCTGGTCTTGTGAAGAGAAATTGATGCATCTTAATGGTTCTTTATTGTTGACTACCATTTACAGATGACTTGATTCTCTATACTAATCTTTTTTTTGGTCCCCTTTCAATGGCTGTAGTGTATCTTGAAAATTGGTAATGGCCACTGAAAAGAGCAGTCTGGATTGTATCCTTTAAAGCTAGCGAATTGACTGTTCTGTATTTCTTTATTTGATTGATTTTTGATTCTCAGATGCCTTTTGCGTTAGTAGATTATTAGGTAATATACATGCATAGGGGTATGTTTGATTAGATAGGACACCGGCCCATTGATGGTATGGGCATAGAACTTTTGTTTCGGGAACTTTGAGATCATTATAAAACATACGAGTAAGATCTTCATTTATAGACTTAATCTTCATTAAGATTTCGGATATAAATTTTTGGACAACGGGATGTCCAAAGGAGAGTAAACCTTTCAAGAAATGGATTTTCTTGGTATATTAATCTATGTTTGCCCCTTAACATTAAATCCAGCCAATCCCACTGTTGCGCAAGCAGCACCAGATTCAGATTCTACAATAAAGAAACTAGATGAGGTATTCAAAATCTTATTAGCTACATTCATAATCTCCTAACAAAGAATGCTTATTTTATGTTTCGGAATCTTTTCAGTCTCCTCCAACAGATGAGCCAAATCATCCTGTTACAGTGTCGACTACCTCGTCTGTTAATGTTACTGCATTTGCTAATGGTAAGTCAAATTCTCAACCTAATAACTCTGGTAGTCTCTTATCAGCATAGATTCTTAAACGAGGTGCAAGATAAGAAACGTCCTTAATCTTCAATTTTACTTATCTATAGCTACTTTCTCAAGTGATTGTGGCTTGTGATGCGTTTTGCAGGATCTGATGGAGTCTCTTCTCGGCCAAATGACAATGGCCAAGGCGAAGCACGTGCCACCAATTTTCTAAAGGTTTGATTTTGTCCATTAGCACATCCTGCTTCTATAATATCATTGTTTTGATAGTCTATCATCTTCGTTGCTCTGCCATATACAGGGAGGTCACAGTGAGAAAAATAGCTCATATGCCTATTATGGTCCGAGTTTGCGTGGAGATCAAGCCAAAAGAAGCAATTATTGGTCTCAAACTTCATTATCCCCTCCTAGACCTCCTGGAAATTTCAATGGTGCTGGTAGACTTCCTCCCAATACACAATCACATGCATTCCGACAACCATTTAAGGTACCTGCACATATTTATATAAATATTTCAATACCAAAGCTCTTTTAGTTATACTAAGTTACAATCAAGACATTTTAAGTGGTTACATTAATGGAAACTCAAGACACTAGCTGACAATAGTTTGCTTAGTTTTTCCGCATAATGTAAAAGGTTGATTAAATGGCTTCTCCATGCTTTTTTGAAGGGAAGGGAAGACGGAGGACACTTCTTAAAAATTTCGAACATAAAGACAAGCTCTGTCCAATATAGTGGTTACATTAATGGAAACTCAAATAATGGTTTCTGGGATCAAAGAGATCGTTATGGTAAACTTGAGAGAAATGGAGAATCTGATTCCTTGGTTGAATTGAAATGTGGTCCGAGAGCCCATGCGAAGACTAGTCCTGCTTCTGAGTCGGCATCACTCAAGCAAAGCAATTCGTTTGCTTTGGATATTCGTAGAGAGATGGTCAACCTCCCGGATTTCCAGACAGAGTACGAGGATGCCAAATTTTTCGTAATTAAGTCCTACAGCGAAGATGATGTTCACAAGAGTATCAAATATTCTGTGTGGTCAAGCACTCCTAGTGGAAACAAGAAACTCGATGCAGCTTTCCGTGATGCTGAAACAAAAACACTCGAGGATGGTAAAAAGCGTCCAATATTTCTATTCTTCTCGGTGAGTGAGCTTGAGATGTGTCTTCTTTTCTTCCGTGATTATGGATGTCTGATTTCCTACCCGTTCTTTATACAGGTGAATGCAAGTAGACAGTTTGTGGGATTAGCTGAGATGAATGGATATGTAGACTTCAAGAAGGATTTAGATTTTTGGCAGGTTGATAAATGGAGCGGCTTTTTCCCAGTTGACTGGCATGTGGTTAAAGATATCCCCAACTGGGAATTACGCCATATCATCCTCGACAACAATGAGGACAAGCCAGTTACTCATACGAGGGATACCCACGAGATCAAACTCAAAGAAGGGCTCCAAATGCTTTCCATATTTAAGAACTACTCTGCAAGGACATCTTTGTTAGATGATATGGACTTCTACGAAGAACGAGAGAAGTCTCTTCGAGTGAAGAAGGAACATAAACCAGCCACACTTCGCATGGATATTTTCAAAGAGAAAGACTATGATGTAAACGTCCTCATGACCTTGACTAAGTTGAGTGCATCTTCTCTATATAGACGGCTTTGTGTCTGATCTAAACCATGATTTTGTGTTTATTGAATCAGTATGAGAAGGAAGACAACAGGAGAATGGATCAAGATAGAGGATATAATTGGAACAGAAGTAGCAGTAGCAAACCACACGCATCTCTTGTCAACTTAACCAAGAATCTCACCTTAAGAGACTATGTCTCCCAGAAGAACTCTGGCAATTCAACACGACACATTCTTTAATTGTCCACTTCCTTCTCTTTGTTTATTTATGAAAAAAATCTTAAGTTAGTTCAGGAATTAGGAGGCTCTTTCTTTTTATTTGTTAGGTGGGTTTGTTTTCTCTTCATGTGTTTATAAAGAGACTACACAGATTCATTTTCACTAATCATTACTTTACTGATAAATTATCCAGTTTTTAAATAATGTGAAGAGATTAGAGTTAACAAATCATGATATTAGAATTACAAAGGATAAGGAGTTATGGACCTTTTTTAGAATCTGAAATCAAAACGCAGCGTTTTACGTTTTTTTGGTCAAAAGTCCCACATCGAGAAGTAAGAGAGGTACGCTTCGAAGTCTGATAATATAAAAAGGGAGCTGGGTCTCACTTCCAAATCATACCTTTCTCGGCCTTTTGGCTAAGATCAAGTGTAGTATCTGTTCTTATCAGTTTAATATCTGATATGTGGGCCATCGGCCCACACGATATTAACTCTATTTTTTAAGGGAGAAAGCCCACTAAGATAGCTTGCTATCTGGGCTTTCGCGAGTCGCCCATGCGTTGCACTACTGCACGGGCCTGGCTCATCCCATCAACACTAGTTTAATAGTTTTTATGTAAAATTATTAGTCCGAAATATTTCTCACGTGAACAATGGACTGAACCTCGATCCCGTGATCCTTTGTAAAGCATCCAAGTTCCAGACGCCTTTTCTTAAGTCCTTTGACATTGGCACTGAGGTTTTTGGACAGTGAGAATAAAAAAATCTTCCGAGTGAGTGATAATGTCCGATAATCTAAAGCATCCTCTCGATCCTAAAACTAGTCAAGATTCACCCGAGAGACTCGCAAAGGTTGCGAGATTCGAGGACTTCAGTGACGAAGACGACGAAGAACCAGGAGAAGGATTGGTCGTATCAGACCAATCCGTGAACCCAGTAAACCCTAGAATGCAGCGTTATTTGGTTGCTATTGAATACATCGGAACGCGTTTTTCGGGTTCTCAACAGCAGCCTAACCACCGCACTGTCGTTGGTGTATTGCAGGTTTTTTTTTGTGTGTGTATGATTTCTTTAGATTTTCTCTAAGCCAGCAAAAATGTTTTCTCTCATGTGAATCAGTTTTAAGATATCTCATTAATTTCTCTTACTCTCTGGCCTTTACGATTTTCCTGTAACTCGAGAAGTTGTTAGATTGATTATTCATACATAGTTAATCCTATATAATAGAGCTGAGCTTAGGTTTAGTTTTATACTGACAAATTTCTTTTAGGAGGATTCAACTGTGAATTGATAGTTTGCCATACTTTGCAGAACGCTTTTCATAAATTTATTGGTCAGCCAGTGAAGATCCACTGCTCAAGTCGAACGGTAAGAGCTTTACATAACTTTATCAACCAGCAAGTTAAAGAACTTAGGTTTTTTTATTGAGCACCTATAACCTCAAATTCGTTTACCAGAACAAAAACATTACAGAGATGTATATATGAATTTACACTTATTTGTGTCTGAAACTTTTCACCTAGTTTTGTATTGCATTTTGTCACTACAGATTCACACGGACCATACTTTACATTTAATTGATATCTATAGAAAGTTAGTATTGATGAATTAGGTATAGTCCACTGATATGCTCATTTTTTGGTTTATAGTAGCTGACATTGATAGAGTTTCATACAGGATACTGGAGTACATGCATTATCAAATGTTTGCCATGTAGATGTGGAACGGATCAGTAAAAGGAAACCCGGTGAAGTGGTATTTAATTTGCATTCTCTGCTTTTTATTTTGTGGCTTACGATTGGAATCACTGATGTGAGGCTCATGTAAATAAGAAATATTAAGAGAAAGGAGCACACTGGCCACCTTGCTTCGCATATCATATGATCAAATTGTTCCCTGGTTTATACATGAATACGTTGTACATTCACAAACACCTGTTATCTTATATGCTCAATGCTCTTGACCCACATTTTAACTTTGTTTGCAGTTACCACCTCATGAGCCTGATGTTGTCCAGAAAGCTGTGAACCATTTTTTACAGGTTAGGATTTGATGATTTTTGAAACATTTCTATAGCAATGATTTTCTTCTCATTTCATGGATACTCACTAGGTACTCACTAAATTACTATTTAGATAGTAAATTAAACATAATTTAACTCACATCTCTTGAAAATATTTATAAGAATGTCTAGAGTGTCTTTACCCTGATTTTCCTAAAAGCGCTTACTTTCACCTACATTGACCTACATACTATTGCAAATCTCATTAAAATTTGTACTTGTAATTATGCAGAAATATGAGGGCGATGTTATGGTGATTGATGTTCGGTGTGTCCCAAGTACTTATCATGCCAGATATAAGGCCCAGGAGCGCACGTAGGTATTCTTTGTCCATCACTCGTTAGAGAAGCTAAGGTTCTGTTGTTCTAGAGCAAATATGTGCTGATCTTATTTAAGAGTTTTAGGTTATTCTGCAAAAGTATGAGTCCATTGTGCAATTGACATTTGTGAACATACATTCCTGTAGGTACTTCTACCGTTTGCTATCGGGACCGGATCCTGTATCAATCCTTGAAAGACACCATGCCTGGCATGTTCCTGAGGAGCTAAATCTTCGCTCTATGCAGGTTAGCTTATTACTGTATTGATCTGCTTTTCCTTTTCTATAATAAATATTATAACAGTGATCCATATTTTTTCTTTTCTCTCAAAAGATAACTTCTTACCACACTAGAAAGAAGAGATCTCTAACGGCCACTGTCAATTATTGGTACGCAGGAAGCTTGCAGACTTCTTGTTGGATCTCATGATTTTAGCTCCTTCAGGGCATCTGGTTGCCAGGTCAAATTTCTATGATGTTTTTGTTTAAACGCCTCTTTATATCATACATGACCTATGAAATTTACTGAATGGTTGGCTATCTTCGCCAATCCATTCAAAGAATCCTTGATCAATGTGTCTCATTTGTGGTTTCATAGAACGTATATATTTGTGACAAGAACTAAAGCATGATGTCGTGTAGAATACACACTTTGTGTAATTCTGCTCTATTTTTGGCGGTTGCTTGTTTCTTAATTCATTCTAGCTATGTCATAGTATTCTCGCCCACTATCACAGCATATCAACGTAACCTTGTAGATTCGCCAATCTGTAGTCAGTAGCTTTGCAAGTTAATTTTGGTTCTTTGATACGCATATGTATCCATTGTCAGTGATTCGCAGGAAAGGGAAGATAGCTTGTCGCCTGTATCTATTAGGAAGTTGCTTTTTTTATGGGCTGACTGATGCTCTTCTGGAAACCTGATAAGTTTTGACAAATCGTTGTTTTGCAGGCAAAGTCACCTCTGAGAACTTTAGATGAACTAAATGTCACTGAAGTACCATCAACTCCGTATTTTCCATCTAGCATTGAAAGGGCGTGGAGTCACCATAACAATGGAGATACCCTCGCGTGCTCCAGTCAGCTCAAGACTCAGACTGTTGGTGTTACTACAAATGATTATTCTTTTGGTATGAGGAAACAGCACCGATGCTATGTAGTTACAGCACGTTCCCGTGCTTTTCTTTACCACCAGGTTTGATTATATCATTGTCTCTCTTGCTAAATCATGTGTATCAACTGTGGTCTCTTGATCGTATGTCTTTGTCGTATGCGAAACAACTGAGAAACGTATCAATATTTTATTTGAGAGTTAAGGAGGCAATTTGTGATGCTCTTTCTGGTGTGTTGATTTCTAGTCTCTTTATGTTGTGTAGGTTCGACTGCTTGTAGGAGTACTGAAATGCGTAGGAACTGGAGAATTGACTGTCTCAGACGGTATGTTTCTGTCTCTCATTATTTGCAGAGCTTACAGGTAAAATGAACAATGTTTAATCTGATCCATTGGGGTTATCTATGGATATGCTTCAGTTGAAAGAATCCTGGAGGCGAAGTCAGTGGCCGCATCCAAACCCATGGCTCCTGCATCTGGTCTGCATCTTGCTCATGTCAAATATGAACTTCCATGAAGAGTGGCAGAATGGTTTTGTTCAACAGCTGAATGGATAGAGAGAGTCAGACGTGTGTCTTCTACCATAGATCCTGAGTTATGAATCTAGTGAACTAGAAATTGTGAGATACCGATCATGGGTGACTAATCGTAGTGAATCTATAGGAAAGTTTTGATCTCCGTCAATTATTGGCTTGTTTCGTTTAAGTAGCAAATGAGATATACAGAGGTTCAATGTGGATTCCAGTTCAGCATTTGATCTGAATATACGTTTTTCTGTCCATTTTTGTCCTTTCTGTTAAAGACGCATTTAAAAGGTTAAAACGAGACAGCCTCTGTTTACTTTTTCTAAAGGATCCATACAGAACTATCAACCTAAAAAGAGAAACAAATTGGAATGTTCGAACCAAATGGTCTTCTTACTTAAAATTCTTTCTGCGAATGCATATGACTAAAACAAAGTATGCCTCAATAAATGTGAAGCCCCATTAAAGGCCGAGGTTACTCAGAAGCTGACTCCATCTGGGAGTCTCCTCATCAAAAATGTACGTTAATGGTGAAACCAGTACCCCACTTCCTCCCACCTGCAATCAAATTTCATGATATCACTCAACAAATCATGTGCGAGATTTGAGACCAATAACAATGTGACTTGGGCTGATAAATTACTAACCGCTCTCAGTTGCTGCATAGACTTGTATAAAGCTTTTTTGGGTACACAAATGCCAACAGCATAGTACTCAATCGCTATTTTTCCATTTCGTTTACAGTAAACTGGACTTATCGTTGGTCCCTGCACATAATAATACACATCAAACGACATTCTTTGGTTGGAAGTAGAGCTTGAGAGTCCCACACGTTATCCAACTAGACCTGCAATCCTGATAATGATGGTTGGGTATTCACACGGTCCGCAACTTCCTCAGCATTCGTTCCTCGCATGTTTGCAACAACCTGAAGAGAAAAGACAGAATGAAAGAAAGCAATGGTAGAGATGAGGAAAACCATTGCAATTACTATGCACATACATTGAATTGACCATTTGCCTTCAAATGAGCCTCCAATCTCTCGAGAATCTCATGTACTGTCTCTAGTGTTCCTTTTCTCTCAGTCAATGCCCTTCTGCTCGCCACTAATACAGCCTAATAGTACGTAGAAAAAAATATCTCTGGCATACCGGTTGGCAACTGGGAAACAGTAATTGATTCCAAAAATCTTCACATCATACCTGGCTTTCCAGCACAACCCCTCCTTCAATCTCTTTTAAGTTGTTCTCTTTAAGGGTTGTCCCACTGCTCACAAGGTCTAAAATAGCATCAGCTATCCCCATCTAATTGACAAGAAAAATGTATCAACAAACATTGCAGACAATAGTCATATCTTTCAGTGTTATTACAATCCATCATTTTAGGCTGATTGGATGTACTACTAGGCAATAGCTATCGATGAAATCAATACGCTACAAGTCGACTACTACAGAATATGCCAGCAAACGTAGATCTCACCGCAGGAGCTGCCTCTAGGGCTCCATCTGCAGTTGAAAAGGTCACATGCTTTATTCCGTTTTCTTTCATAAATTTGGGCCCTAGCTGAAAACAATATAAATTCCATTTCAAAATAGTATCAAAGGACAGCAATGCATCAAAGGTACACATGTAACTCATCATACATAAGTGAATCCTGTAGCAACTCGTAAAGGTCTTTCCTCAGTCCATTGAGGCATCTGTGCTAGCTCCTTCAGCGAATTTATATTCTTAAATATACCATAATTGGGTATCTGAAATCATATGAAAAGAATAATCAAAAATTCATCTGCAGTGGTGATAAGCCACAACTACAATAAATTAGAGCATACCGCAAGGGAGAGATGACAGTCACCGAAGTTGAGAGCTTCGTGGACAATAATAAGATCTTCATTTCCCTAGAAACAAAACTCAAAATTCCTAAATTTTAATGCAAAGGGCCTTTAGAAGACAAGTCACATAATATAAGCTAACTTAAACGGTACAACTATGTCAACAGAAGGATAAAACAACATCAGACTTGTTCGTTTATCTCTACCATGAATATTAATATAACAACTACCAACACTGAGATGTCCTAGAATCTGAAATTGTAATCGATAGAATATTATGATGTCATTTACCTGACCAAATTCACTAACTATGTCAAGACCAACGATGCCTAAATCCAGATCTCCTGAGAGCAACTTTTTAACAATGTCTTTTGGCCGTTGAAACCAAACTTCAGTTTTTGGTAACTGGAGATAAGAAAAGAAAAAGAAGAGATTACCGCTACAACAAACGAAACAATAGAAGAACTCAATGCGCTTTTGCCTTTCTCTGAGTGCGTACCTGAGGAATTTGAGCAACATATTGCCGTGGATTGACTTGTTTGACGGACAATTGGCAATCCTTCATGTAAAAGGAGGAAAAAAAGAGTTAAAGGGAGCAATGACATTGAACATCAGTGTGTGTTGCTAAGAATACAGAGAGTGAAATATCAATATAGAGAATCAAGGGATCAAAACGGGAACTAGCAATAAACCAAGAAAATAGACAAAGTGAAAATGAGCTTATGCAAAGAGCCATCAAACAGACACAAGACCATAGCAGTATAGCACTAATATACGGATATACCTAAGTCGCCTAAGGAACGATATGCAAGTTCAAGTATCAAAATCTAGGCTTCAAAGCCGAGACATTAGCTCCAATATATAAGAAAGAGTAGACCTTGGACTCGTAGGAATATCTTCCTACGATATTTCTCCAGTGAAGAGAGACGGTCCCAATTTGATATTTGCAATGCCAATCACCAACGATTATCTCACCAAAGTACAGTAAATTATAAACACAGAATGAAATGAGACGGTGCAAAAAGGCGACTATAGTGCGTTACATTATCTTAGATAAGCAATCAGAACAAATTGAAGTTTCCGCAACTCAGAAAAGAACCATAGAAAAAAAAAACACGTTGAAGATGATCGAGAATCAGAATCTCCATGGAAATACCCCAGTACAGTCCACAAAATTGCTGGGTGAAACAAAACCACGCCCAAAGAAACTCACCTTGAGAAGATCGAGTGTATCTTCAGCCATGCGTCCCTTGCTAGGAAGACCAAGACGAATCTGGTTTCTCCCATTGACAGGTACGGCGTCGGTGGCTCCGTTCTGGTCGGAGACGCAAGAAGTGACAATCCTTAAGCATCTCTGCCGAATTCCTTTAACGGCAACGGTTGTTGAAGGAAATGGAGAAAAGAGAGAGAAAGGGACGAGAGAAGAAGAAGACGAGAGTGGTAAAGTGATGTTGAGGGGAATTGAGATTGACATTGTTGCTCTCGTCGGAGGAATTTTTTGCAGAAACCTCGGGCCTTTTTTTAATGGCCGAGTATACACGTGTTGAACCACAAAACGCCAGATAACAAATGGCGATTATAAAAAACCTTCCTAAGAAAAGATATATAACAGTACAAAAGTGAGACAAGTAGTACTCAGGCCGATTATGACCGAGTCTTACGACTCTTACCACGTTTAAGTGTAAGGAGTATGAGGCTGAATGATCTTATATGACATCAAAAGGAAACTCCAGAGGCAAACATTTTCACAGAAGATTTCTACAGCAACAACTTGGCAAGAAGGAATCCAAGATATAGTTACATTAACTGCAAATTGCTATCAATATTTTCTCTGTGGATATTAGGCGATTTCAGCTTATTTTTGAGGCAATTGCCAATTCATGAAGATTCCAATGAAGATCTATATAATATGATACACAAACCTTTAACAATGTAGAAATTTATTTAACAATGTAGGATTACTTATGCCAAAAGTTAGTTAAGACTTTACAAAGTCCAGCTCCTAAGTTCATCCTATTTCTTATTCAATTAACCAATCAGTTTGAACATTTGGGCCTTATTGCCTCTAAAATTATGGGTCCAACACTCACATTATCAGATTTCATTATAAATACTCAGTCATGTTTTTATTTGTATATAATCGTGACAAAATTACACCAGAAGATATCACAACAAAAAAATCATTTGAGGAAAAGATATCTTCATATCAGTGGAGACAGAGTAACATGGTTCCATTCTTTTTTCTTTTTTTTTGTTAAGCCTCTGGTTGCATTAGAGGGTTTAGTCCGATTCACTCGTTTTGTTGCTCACTACTTTTTGATTTGCTTCAACAGAGCAGCTACAGATCCACAATGTGTTGACTGGTTATTACAATTCTCACAACAAGCCTGTAACTTCTCTATCACTCTCTGGCACCTGCAATTCCAACACCAAGCTCTAATTAGCATCTCAATCCAAGCTATTTGGTTGATAACATTTGCGGAACAAGAATTTGCAGCTATTTATATGCAATCGATGCATCTTATTTGCATGATGGAGTAACAATATGTAGGAAACTGTTATATGGGAAAATAAGATTGTTGTTCAATCATTGCGTAACTCTGTTCATCATAAACCTAGTTCTCAAAGTTTTCAAGGAACTGCATAACAGCTTAGGGACTTGACTGATCAGTACAATAACCATTACAAGCAAAAAACGTGAAAAAACTTGGAAAATCAGTAATCATGGAGACCAAATAGGCAGTGCAGGTTCGTATTCTTATAGCTCATAATTTTTGATATATTATGCTGAGTTAACATAGTGAAAGCGTTTCCTTTCTCTATAGTGTCTCGTTAATTCACACAGCATTAATATATAGAGACTGATACGTGATTACGATTCAATACAAGTAGCTAAAATCACCTTAAACCTTGGAAAATTGGTCAAACCTCACAAACACTTGATCAAATCTTATGCTAACACAAGAGAGAATTTCATGATGGAAACAGACATGAACCCTAAACCCTTAAAGCTAAGATCACAACCCTAAACCCTAATTCACAATCAAATTCGATTTCACAAACAATCGCGATGAATTATTTAGTGGCGAGAATCAATCAGATTGCGGGATAAAGTGAACAAAATCGAGAAAGAAGGAATCAATAACCTTTGAGGAAGAAAATTGTTTTTGGAGAGACAAGCTTGGATGTCACAAGCCTCTTTCTTACATGGTTCTTTACTTGGTTGCGTCATTTCTCTTTAGTTTTCGCTTCTCCTCTGTCTCTCTCACAAGCTTTTTGTGATCGAATAGTTTTCCGATCACCGACTTGAATCAAACCAGGCCGGTTTGTAACCAACCCGTCCATTACTTTTATTTTGGGTATTAAAAAAGGGTTAATTCTGACCCCAAAAAAAAAAACAGTTAATTTTGTTTTAACGAGATATTACTGTTCATTGTGTTTGGTCTGAATGTGATTAATTAACAGAATTCAAAAGAGTTGCGTGAAAAGAGCTTTTTTAGGTGTTGACGCTCTCATGAAAATCGCATCTCTATCTGACACATTCTTCTCTAATTAATAAATCTCATTTTCATTAACCAATCTCTTAATTTCCCTTGGTCAATATTCTTAATTGCATATGAATAACTGGTGACCTATCATCTATGATTGTAACTTATACTATAGTATATTCTTTTGTTTTTTTTTCATAAGTTAAACGATTTTCTGGTGGCAGAATCTTAGTAATTGCTACTTATATACTCAGTTATGTAGTAATGTCCAATTCTGTTAACGTAAGTAATACCATCTTGAAACGAAGAGAAGGTAAACTTGAAAGACATGATCAGGGTACAAATAAGGTAATGGATTCAATCTTAGAGCTAAATAAATAAATGAAAAACAAAACCAAGTAAAAACCAAAAATAGAAAGTAAAGAGTGTTAAGATTTGCTAAAAACTCAACGTTCAAACACTAACAGTCACTGAGTCATTTCTTTGCTTTAATTGTCTTTCTCTCTCTCTTAATTCACAAGGAAACCCGAGGCGTCACACTTAACTCTTGAGATTTTTACATCTTTCTCTCGTTCTTATTCCCAATGCCAAATAATTATAAATTCTGATTTTATTTTCATAATGGGAATCTGAAAGTTTTCGAATTTAATGGTTTCTTTTCTTCTCGTTTGTTCATCGATCGTGTGTAAGAGAAAATGGGTGCAATGGTAGACAGTTTGATCGTCGTCACTGTCATTCTCTTCACAATCTCATTGCCCACACGTAAGTCTTTGTATTTTTTTTTTTTTGTTTCATTGTCATTAAACATAAGGGGTTTATGATTAGAAGTGATTTAAAATTGGTTGCAGATGGATACGATCCTTTGGATCCGTTTGGTAAAATTGTTATTAAATGGGATCTCCTTTTATCATCACCTGGCCAACATCACGTAACTCTCCTTTCTCTTCTTATATATTTCCTCTACGTCATTTTTTTTCTGTCTTTTTTGTCAATCTCTTTGAGTTTAATATTTGTCACTGATCTTTGTAAAAACATATTAAGTGTCTGATTATGGGACCCGCATGAACCACATAATTTATGGTTTTTTTTTGTGTGGAGAATCTGGGTTTATGACAATATACTCAAAGATAATAATTTGGAAAGAAAAAAAAAAAGATATTAAAATAGTGTCCGAATCTGAAGCTTAAGAAGAAGAACTTACTGGAAGTTTGTTTTGTTTCCTGCGACGTTGATTTTGTCAAAATCATTTTCTGTTCAAACTGTAAGATCTGTTTTTTTTTTTGGTCTTTATTTATTTTTAAGTGTGATTATGTATATAAACTCTACAGTAACGTGGACCTTGTTAAATGATGATCTGGATTTAGAACAAATTTAGACAAATATTAAGAACCATTATTTGTTATGTTAGATTATGAAACATTTTGTACAAATCATTTACATATGTTTCAAATGCTACAGGTACAAGTAACATTACAGAACATGCAAGAATACCGCCACGTGGAAAAACCAGGATGGAAGCTGAGTTGGAATTGGCTTAACGAAGAAGTGATATGGGATATGAGAGGAGCTGAGACGACGGAGCAAGGCAACTGCTCTGCTTTTGCCTCCTCCGGAAACCTCCCTCACTGCTGTCAACATCGACCAACCATTGTTGACCTTCTTCCCGGAGCTCCTTTAAACAATCAAGTCGCAAATTGTTGCCGTGGAGGCGTCTTGACTTCCATGTCTCAGAACCTTGCTAATCATGTCTCTTCTTTCACAATGAACATTGGAACTGCTCCTGAGGGTCCTGGAGAGTTTAATATGCCTTATAATTTCGATGTTGGAGTCTCTGGTTATAGCTGTGACAATGCTACTTCTGTGGCTCCTACTAAGTTTAGTACAGACAAAGGCCGTCGCAAAACTCAAGCTTTAGGTACGTTTGAATTAATGATACTAAGATGCTTTTCGAATTCAATACGAAGTTTGGCAATGAGTTTGAATATCAATATCTCACATCAGTTAGGTTTGGGATTTTTGGGATATATATAATTGCGCCGAACCTCCTAAGCCTTGGCATTCAGATTTTCTTGGGGTTCAGTTTTATGGGATCCATTTGGATATTTTCTCAGGTTAGGTTCATTTCCACTTAACTCGAGTCACTTTTGGTTTAAGTTTCGGGTTTTGTGCTCAGGATTAGCTACCTTTGGCTAACTTTTGGTCGTGAGTCAGGGTCATACTAATACAACATAAATTCTTGAGTTAACATATATGTATTTGGTTTTTGATAATGAGCACAGCAACATGGGAAGCAGTGTGCGTGTACTCGCAGTTTAGGTCATCACAATCACCAAAATGCTGCGTTTCACTCTCTGCATTCTACTACCAAAACATTGTCCCTTGTCCTACCTGTAGCTGTGGCTGCTCTGCATCACATTGCGTCAAGTAATTCATTCTTTTAGACCTCTTTCACGTTTTTGGCAATAGAAGAAAGGGCTTAGCTTAGTTTGATTTGGTTATGTCTTGGTGCTTGTTCAGGAAAGGAGAGATACCATCATATTTGGAACAGAAGCATGATCCAGAAGAGGAATTACCGCCTGTGGTGGAGTGTACAGATCATATGTGTCCGATTCGAATTCATTGGCATGTGAAAGTGAACTATAGAGAGTATTGGAGAGTTAAGATGACTGCAACAAATTTCAACACAATGAAGAATTACTCTAACTGGAACTTAGTGGTGCTTCATCCAAACTTGAAAGCCGTTGAACAAGTCTTCAGTTTCAACTACAAATCCTTAACACCATATGTCAACAACATCAGTAAGTAGATTTAGAAAAGTCAATCCCCTTTTTTTTTTTACATCATTGAAATGTTGAGTTTTGTTTTTGGTGTTGTGGTTTCAGATGACACAGGGATGTTTTGGGGAGTAAGGTTTTACAATGATGTTTTGCTTCAAGCTGGAAAAATTGGAAATGTGCAAACAGAGTTATTGCTAAAGAAAGATATGGGGAATTTCACTTTTAGTGAAGGTTGGGCTTTTCCAAGGAGAATTTTGTTTAACGGTGATGAATGTGTTATGCCTTCTCCTGATGATTATCCAAGGCTGCCAAAATCTGCTTCACTTTCTTCGTCTTCTTCTTCTTCTTCTTCCTATGTTGCTATTAGCTTTGTTACATTCGTTTTATGTTTTCTTCTTAGTCTTCTACTTGTTTGATGACGACATTTTCATTTGAACCTTCATCGTTTCATTTTTTGACGTTTTCATGAAAACAAAGCTTCTGGTAAAGAAGCAAGAAAGAAGTTATTTGATGTGAATCATTCAAATTTCTTGACCATTTTTGAGTTTTAGAACAGAGAACAGGACAAAAAAAAAGAAAGATCAGAGAATAGGACAAAATTTCTAGTAAATACTAAAGTAATACATTTTTGTCAGCTATCATATCAATATGGTCAATCCATATTGGAATTTTCCCTTTTTGTTTCGTAGAAAATGATCCCCTAAATGCTTAAAGTCATAGAATTAAAATTTGAATAAAGAGTCTTTATCATTGAAAACTGAAGTTCAGTAAAACGGTAATAAATAGTGATTCGAATGGAACCACAAATAATCACCTAGTAGCGGCCCAAAAGAGAAAGGCCCATTACTTAAAGTTGGCAATTGAGATCCACTTATTATATAATGAAAATAGTTCTAGAAGATTTAATTATTTCTCAACGTCTCTTTACTTTTGCAGACTTTTTTGAAATCATTTTGTAAGTTTACTCTTTACTTGATTGCTTCTGATTTCTTTTAGGGTTTTGCTTAGATTGTGTTGTGCGTAAACAATCGTTTATCTTCACTCTTAACTTTCTCTGGTTTCAGAATTTTCATAATCGTTTCTTTTTCTTTGAGTTCTTTCAGTCGTTTTTGTTTCTATCTACTCGATTTCTTCTAATTCTGTTTAGGATTTTGTTAGATTATGGTTTGAGAAGACGATGATTTATCTTCAATTGTAACATCCTCTTGTTTCATACTCTTTATAATCGTATTTTCTTTAAGTCTTTCACTCGTTTTAGTTTTAAATGACTCGATTGCAGTTTAATTTCTCCAAGATTCAGGTTTCTTTCTTCGAATTAACTTATTAGGGTTTCAAAATTTCTATCAAAGATTTAGGTTTCTTCTTGTTAGTTTTTTTTGAAATAACGTTTCCCTTTTGTTTAAATTTCAGGTCAAATAACAAGAAAAGAACTTTCCATTGATCATAGTTTTTCCGAAGGATCCTTCTACAACGTCATCTCTTTAGGTAAAATCATCCGGTAAGTTTACTCTTTACTTGGTTTCTTCTAATTTCGTTTACGGGTTTGTTAGATTGTGTTTTGAGGAAACTATGATTCAGTTATCTTGTTTAATAATCTTTATTCAGGTCTCTTTATTCGAATTAACTTATTGAAGTTTCAAAATTTCTATTATCTTTCTTCGTGAAAAGTTTCTGTAAAGTTTGTCTTCTCATTTTTGTTTTGAATTACTCGATTTATGTTTCTTCTTCTTCTTCTCTTAGTTTTCTTTGAAATAACCCTTCTCATTTGTTTAAATTCCAGGTCAAATAACAAGAAAATATTTTACTCATTGATGATATGCTTCTGAAGGATCCTTGTACAACGTCATCTCTTCAGGTAAAATCTCTGAACTGTGGTTGCTATATTTTGCAGTTCATTGGGTGTTTTAAACTCTAACTTGGGAATTTTTTTGCCCCTCTTTGGTGATATTTCAAACCATGGTCCCGAAACTGGAAAAGAAAACCCACGACATAAAACAATGGGGTGCATGAATTTGCAAAGCCTCTTAAACTTAACTGTTATGTCCGAATGTGTGAGCTTATATGTAACTAAAGTCTCGTACTAGTTGCCTAAGGATCATCAAAGGGGAAAAGGGAACAGGAAAGGCCCCTAAAACTCTAATAACTATGTCTGATTGTGTGAGCTCTGAAGTTAATGATGTCTCATACTAGTTGCCTAAGGATCATCAAAAGGGAAAAGGGAACAGAAAAACCCCTAAAATCTAATAACTATGTCCGATTGTGTGAGCTCTAAAGTTAATGATGTCTCATACTAGTTGCCTAATGCAAATCAAAGGGGAAAAGGGAACAACAAAAGCCCCTAAAAACCAACATCATGTCCGAATGTGTGAGCTTAAATGTTAGTAAAATCTCGTACTAGTTGCCTAATGATGTTCAAAAAAGGAAAAGGGAACAGTAAAAGCCCCCCAAAATCAAGTTTTTGAATGTTCTCATAATTGTTCTATGGGAAGTAGTCTAAAACAAAATGGGGTATGAACATTGAAAAACCCTTGAAGCCTAACACAAATCATTGTGTACAGTCCCATGGGAGTTGCCTTAATGTACAAAAAACCAGCGGGTTGAATTTATAATTCAAATCATCTGCAAAAAAACGATTTCTCCGTTCAAAAACAAAGGGGTATGGGAACTGTAATAGCCCCAAAAGGTTAACCACTATGTCGGCATTTGTGAGCATAATTTAAGACAATCTCACATATATAGTTGCCTAATAAAAAAAAAGGAAAATGAGGAGAGAAAAAAGGATCATACTAACTTCAGAGATCATACTTGATGAGATCACAAAAACTCTAATCTATGCAGTCATGAAAAGATGTCATTGGGAGCTTAAAATAATTGCATACACACAAACAAATCTGAATGTGTGTGCTTTGTAACTAAAAGAAATAATATGGGAGTTTGCAACACAAACCTGCAACTTAAAGTAGGATATGGGAATGGCAAAAGCTTTAGATGCTTTTAGTGTTAAGAGTTTATAAACACAAGTATGGATCAAAACAATTGATGGGAGGGTTACCTAAGCTGATAAGAAAAACCAACGGCTTAAAAATGATTCTTTGGTTTGAAAAGAATGGGGAAATGGGAACTGAAAAAGCCCTTAAAAACTAATATTTTCAGAGATCATACACAATGAGATCACAAAAACTCTAATCTAATAACATATGTTATATGGGAGCTCAAAATAATTGTATACACACAAACACATTTGAATGTGTGTGCTTTATGATTAAAAGAACTTATATGGGAGTTTGCAACACAAACCTGCAACCTGAAGCAGGATATAGGAATGATAAAAGCCTTTAGAAGCTTTTACTGTAAAGAGTTTATACACACAAGCACAGATTAAAACAATAGGTGGGAGAGTTGCCTAAACTGATAAGAAAAACAACCAACGACTTAAAATTGATTCTTTGGTTTGAAAATAATGGGGAAATGGGAACTGAAAAAGCCCCTAGAAAGGAAAATACCAAAACTTAATATAAGAGTTGTTTAATCAATCAGTTGATGGTAGTTGCCTACATTGACTAGCCAAGCCAGTGGCTGGAAAACAGATAAAGCATGTGAAGGATAAAGTTTCAGAGTTGTAAACTCTTGAATTTGATTAGTCTCGTAGGAGTTGCCTTATGGTATAAAAAAATTTAGAGCTTGAACGTATAATTCAAGCCATATGCTTAAAACTTTTAAAGCTTATCCTAAACCAGTGACTTGAACACACTATCTCACTCTGAGCTCTATAAAACTTCTAGTTTTTGGAGATCATACTTACTAACACACTTGAATGTGCGAACTCTTAGTTCAAACAAAGTTGCCTAATGAGAATACAAAGATCATACACAATGAGATCACAAAAACTCTAATCTTAACAGTCATTAAAAGATGTTATACGGGAGCTCAATATAATTGCATACACACAGACACATCTGACTGTGTGTGCTTTATAATAAAAAGAAGTCATATGGGAGTTTGCAAAACGAATAACACAAACCTGCAACATAAAGCATGATAAGGGAATTACAGAAGCCTTTATATATAATCTTTTAGTGTTGAGAGTTTATACACACAAGGATGGATCAGAACAATTGATGGGAGAGTTTCCTAAACTGATAGCAAAAACCAACGACTCAAAATTGATTCTTTGGTTTGAAAAGAATGGGAAACTATGTCTGATAGTGTGAGCTCTAAACTTAATGATGTCTCATATCATCAAAGGGGAAAAGGGACCAGAAAAAGCCCATAAAACTCTAATAACTATGTCCGATTGTGTGAGCTTAAATGTTAATAAAGTCTCATACTAGTTGCCTAATGATAATCAATGGGGAAATGGGAACTGAAAAACCCCCTAAAAACGAATAGTTTCAGAGATCATACACAATGAGATAAAAAAAACTCTAATCTATGCAGTCATTAAAAGATGTTATATGGGAGCTCAAAATAATTGCATACACAGTTTATGATTAAAAGAAGTTATATGGGAGTTTTCAACACAAACCTGCAACCCGAAGCAGGATATAGGAATGACAAAAGCCTTTAGAAGCTTTTAGTGTTACGAGTTAATACACACAAGCATGGATTAAAAAAAATGATGGGAGAGTTGCCTACACTGATAAGAAAAACCAACGACTTAAAATGATTCTTTGGTTTGACAAGAATGGAGAACTGGGAACTGAAAAAGCCCCTAAAAACTAATGGTTTCAGAGATCATACACAATGAGATCACAAAAACTCTAATCTATGCAGTCATTAAAAGATGTTGTATGGGAACTCAAAATTATTGCATACACACAGACACATTTGAATGTGTGTTCTTTATAATTAAAAGAAGTTATATGGGTTTTGCAACACAAACCTGCAACCTGAAGCAGGATATAGGAATGATAAAATCCTTTGGAAGCTTAAGTGCAATTTTATACACACAAGTACAGATTAAAATAATTGATGGGAGAGTTGCCTAAACCGATAACAAAAACTAACGGCATAAAATTGATTCTTTGGTTTGAAACTAATGGGGAAATGGGAACTGAAAAAAGCCCCTAAAAATTGATTACTAAACCTTAATATAAGAGCTGTTTAATCAGTTGATGGTAGTTGCCTACTTTGACTAGCCAAACCAGTGGCTGTAAAACAGATAAAGCCTCTGAAGTATAAAATTTTGGAGTTGTAAACTCTACTCTGAAGGATAGATTTGATCAGTCTCGTAGGAGTTGCCTTATGGTTTAACTAGAGCTTAAACTTATAATTCAAGCCATCTTCTTAAAACTCCTAAAGCTTAGCCTAAACCAGTGACTTAAACACACTAACACACTTGAATGTATGAACTCTTAGTTCAAAAAAAGTTGCCTAATGAGAATACAGACCTACGAAAGACTGATTCTTCTATGGAAAAAGACAGGCCTAATATATGAAAAACAAAGGGGAAATGAGGAAAGCAAAAGGCTTAAACCAGCTTCAAATATCATACACAATGAGATCACAAAAACTCTAATCTAAACAGTCATTAAAGATGTTATATGGGAGCTCAATATAATTGCATACACACAAACACATATCTGAATGCGTGTGCTTTATAATAAAAAGAAGTCATATGGGAGTTTGCAAAACGAATAACACAAACCTGCAACATAAAGCAGGATAAGGGAATTTCGGAAGCCTTTATAATCTTTTAGTGATAAGAGTTTATACACACAAGGATGGATCAAAACAATTGATGGGAGAGTTGCCTAAACTGATAGCAAAAACCAACAACTTGAAAATGATTCTTTGGTTTGGAAAGAATGGGGAAATGGGAACTGAAAAAGCCCCAAAAAAATTAATAGCAAACCTTAATATATGAGCTATATAATGAGTTGATGGTAGTTACCTAGCCAAACCAGTAGCTCTGAAACAAAAGGGATTTAGAATTTAGAAAAACCTTAAAGTTTCTAACTTTGAGCTCATTCAGTTAGGTTTATACTAGTTATCTAATTATAACACATACCAAAGCGTATCGGTGGACTCCTAAGCTACTGAGTGTATGAAACTAAAAACAAAGGGATTAAGAAACCTGAAACTGTGTGAGCTCTAACAGTCACATGGTAGATTTCATAAATTGATTAGGCAAGGCAGGGAATCCATTTGCTCCTGTAGCTTTTAAATGAACTAAACAAGTTTTCTTTTCTTTTATTTTGCAGATTCCAAGGAGGTTTCAAATGTCTGTAGACTTCAAGTTGTATTTAATTAGCTTTATACATACACGTAAAACATGGTAGAGAGTGAAGATTTGGCATAGATTCAAAAAACATCTAAAACAAGATTGTTTATGAGAGCTAGAAAACAAAACTTTGTTGAAAATGAAATCTGCATATCAGCCCTCAGGTATGTATGTAATCAGTTTAAATTTACATTTTTTATTAATAAAACTAGCTTCTATTTGATGAACTAGTCTAGCCTAGTCTCGTGAGTTTTTGTTTGCAGATTTACCTTTCGGTAACTTTTGCAATGTGCATTTCCCATATTTTTAAAGTTAGTCTTTTAATGAAGCGTTCATTACTCGGAGAGCCAAAGGTTAGACCTTTATACTCCTTAGTAACCTGCGTAAAATAGCAAATTTTGAGAATTGAAAAGCTTTGGATATATCCCACATTTATTTATTGGAGAAGAAATCATTAATATATGTGCTTGTGTCATTGTGTGGTCCACACATCATCAAGAATCACCAGCTTCTGCATGCTCTCAAACTGAAAATTGCAATCTAGAACTGAATTTACAGTTCACAACCACATAATGAATTTACAGAATCGTTATGATTGTTGCATACATACATACATACATAAATAGATGCATTCTTTTTTTAATTCCTTTCTTTGCTTACGTGCTCAATCAATTTGTTTGTTCTCTTCTCTGCTTTTGTTGCTTCTTTGATTATCAGCTCTTTTGCTCAAATTTGTTGTTTGCTTTCTTATGTGATTTTTATGATTCCTCTACTTGTTGATTTCCTTGAATACTTCCTTGCTTCTTTGATTCCTTTGCTTATTACAATTGTTTCATTATTTTTCTCTTTGATTTGTGCTCTTGAGTTCCTCAAGAATCAAATATTGATATATAGTCACGAACAGAATCATGTAATTGTAAATTAATCATGTAATTCACTAAACAGGAGAAAACAGTCTCCGAACACATTAACTAAAAGGCAGAAATCTAAAATTCCTTTAAACTTGTAAGCTCTAAGAACATCTTTTATTTCGATTTACAAACATTGAAGAATCATAGACATGACAAGAGAAGAAGATGAATAATTACATTAAATTTCATCGTCTGTTTGAGCTTTTGTGCAGGAGTGGTTTTACCTTACACCACACATTCCAGTTATCGCAAAAACCCCCTCCTTGTTTTTTTTTTGTTAACCCCTTCCTTGATTTTTCCAATCCAACCCCGAATTTTACCAAATCGCTGAACTTCTCAGTCTCCGTAACCTTAGCAATATGCATCGTCATCCACGTATAAACATAACTAATAGCCTAACTAACCTCTATGGCTCTATGGATTATTCTAGGGTGGCTATAGGCTAATGATGGTACACAGGACCGTTCCGAATAAATATAAGATCCTGTATCACAAAATAAAACATGACGAGAAAAAATTTAGGTTCTAGATGTCAAAAAAAGTTTGTATAATATTTTAAAAATAAACATTTAACTTTTTGGGGTCTTTAATTTTTCGGGCTCTAAACTTTGTTCAATCAAAAAAGTTTCTAAGACTTAAAGAAAAATTGTATTAAATTTTCAAAATGGGGCATTAGTTTTTTGCAATCGTTAAAAAATCATAAGACTTAAAGAGAAAATGGTAAAACTTTAAGAAAAACGGTAAAACTTAAAAAACATGGTATGATATTTTTAAAATTGGCCTTCAATTTTTTTGGGGCCTGTGATAAGTCCCATGTCACACGTGCTAAAGCACGGCCCTGATGGTACAAAATGTCAATATCTATATCTTATAAAATTTAATTATGGTTATGTCTATTCGATCATGTTTTTCCATAAAAACAATTTTACGGTTATTTTTTATACTGTTAAGTTTTTATTGCATCTTTTGATTTATATTTTTCATTTATAGTTGTGTTTATTTATTTTTAACTTCTCATTCAGAATAAATGCATTTTCGTCAACAAATGCTTTTATATACAATATACGATTGTGATTTTTTATAACATCTTTTTAATCACACCTTTTGAAATCTATTTATATCTACTTTAGAAGTATATTTTCATAATTGGTTTTGTTGAATCTAGAATTGTGTTCTACTGAGTGATCCCTTTAGTTTTGATGAATCATGAATTGTGTTCTTTTGAATATTGTTATTATATCATTTAAAACATATTTAAAAGAAAAAAATTGAAAATCACTTCAAATATGTCTACTCCTATTATAATTTCACGCACCAAATTGTTTCATTAGTAATTTTTGTATATGATTAAAACATTTATTCATCGTATGAAATTCTTTTTTTTTTTGGGTATCAACACCATGTAACACTTTATTTTTAACATTGTTCACAATCCATAAGATAACATAAACATCAACTTGTTTTGATGTTTAAGTTTGTATATTTTTCAGGAGAAAAAAAATAGAGAATGAATTATTGACAGAACCTTGTAGATAACATTGGTTTAAACTTTAGTTTTAATTTTCATGTATTTCTTACCTTCAATAGAATTTACGTTTTACAAGCTAATATTAACAACATATTTAATCACCTTTAGCAGAGAGTCTCCTTTAATGTTTCTTTTTGACATTGTTTATAAAAAAAATTACATAATAATAAAGACGATATACGGTTTGTCTATTCATTAAGACGATCTCTGGTTTGTCTATTCAATAAAGACGATCTACGGTTTGTCTATTCATTCATATCTTTTTATTTATGAATAAATATATTATATGTAATCAAGAATCTGAATAAAACCAATCTACCGTTGTATTTATTCATTCATATTTTTCATTTATGAATAAATATTTTAGTTGTAACTAGAACACAAATGCTTATATTTTTTACGTCTGTATCTATTTATTCGTAACTTTTCATTTCTAAATAAATATCTTTTATATGTAACCATAACTCCTATCATTATTAAAAAACATAGTGATTTTTAACTTATCAATTTATATTTTAAGATATATCTTCTCCTATAATTGAAGTAAGAAAATTTTTGATAACCAAATAAAAGAATAAAGTTTTTGGACAAAAATAATAATAAATAACTATAATTTAATATATTAAAAAAAAATATACAATTTGAGTTCGATAACGTTGTCTCAAATTTAACATACGTTACATCCCATGATTTCTTTCCATTTGGATGATGAATCATGATCACTGTTTTCTTCAGTGGTATATAATAAGTAAAAGAACGGGGGACAATCTAAAATAAACTAAAAAATAATTGATTTTAACTAGCATATATAGTACACACATAAAAGAAAAGTCTTTCTACTAATATAAATCATATATACATATATTTCACACATAAATATATCTATATATTTGAAAAAATATTTCGTACATAGGACGAACAATCACGTTAGTTTATAACTCAAATTATAAAATAATGAACTTTAAAAGGTTATTTAGATTATCCACACAAACCCAAATTTACCTTTCTATTAATGTCAAAATTCGGATTCAAAATTGCTCATTCTTAGTTTTCAAATCAGTTTTTTGGTCGTCATAACAAAATAATCAAAAATGATAAAAGAAAGTAAATTTTTTTGTTGACTAACAAATAGATGAAGTTATTTGTTTAACATATATATTAAAGATTTATTTTGATTATCTATTTTCATTCCCTATAGAGAATTTGAAAGGTTGACTTCTATAGATACTATGATTTACATATATTGGCAATATACAATTTCATTAAAATAAATAGTTTTGTTTGTTAAAACAATTTCCTTAAACAATTGGATATATATCTAAGAAGTAATCCAAATACCAAAAAATCATTATAAAAACCTGTCATGATTTATAAATACAATTCACTTATACCAGAAAATCATAAATTAAACAAAGGAACAATCAATCATATTATGCTTTTGATAATAAGTATACAATATAATTTTTATTCTATTTTTTTAGTTTTTCTTTATCATCATACCTTTTAAAATCTATTTCTACTTCTTTTAGAATTTAAAATTTAGTTATCAATTTTTTTTTTGGGTTTTTATGAATTCATATAAATTGAGTTATGGTGAATGCCGTTATCTTATTATTTTACTTTAAGATAAAAATTAATTCAAAGAGGCATATTTATGGTTGTGTATTTTACTCATATTACTTATAGAGAAATACAAATTAAGGTTGTGCCATTTCATTACATTTTTTCATGAATACATACATTTCTTTATTATCACACTTTTTTTTAAATCATTTTATATCTTGTTTAGAATTTGAAATTTAGTTATTGGTGTAGTTTTGGGTTTTCATGAATTTTTAGTGTCATCATTTTATCTTTCCTAGAAATTATATTTTACATAATTCATCACTTTAATATAATTGAAATACCTAAAATTATCAAATAATCAAACCCGATTGGACTCATGATATAAATGTAGAAAATTAAGAAAAAATTTAATAGAAAAATTTAATAATAAAAATCGATTATATATTTTTAATATAAATTTTCACGTATTAAAAAATATTATCTATAGTTTTGATTTTTTACTGTAACTTCTCATTTATAAAATAAATTTTCTATGGTTATGTTTTGTTTGATGGGACTCTCAACCGCAATAATCTACCTAAAGACGAACAAATTCGAGAAGGTCGAGAGGAGAAGCAATTATTTACCATATTTGGATGCCTACCAAAACATGCAGTCACTCTTTGAATATTTCCAGTCGGTCCCGAAAGAATCAAGTTACGAATCAATACTTTTTGAATTATTGACTTAACCAGCTAACCTCTCAATGTTTAATCAGCCCAAAAGAAGCTCGGAGATGAAAGTTATGTATTTTAGAAGTTGGCCCTTCTGCGATAAGGCCTTCTGCACATCAACGTCAAAGAACGAGTTACATATCCCAACTCCGGAACGGCCTTTACTCCGGACCACTAGGAGAATATTATTGAGTCTTTTGTGCATTTAACAAGCCCAAGAACGTGTAAAACAACAATTAGACCTTCAAGATACACGCCCAACAAGAGAATGGTTTGGTTTAATTCTGTTTAAGGTAAGTCCGAGATTCGCTTGCCTTAAATGCCTTCAAACTTATGTGGGGTGATCAGGAGAATATCTTAACCACTCAGAATCATCCAAGGAAGTTTTACCATGCTCTAGCACTCATAAGATTTGGCGGATCCTTCCTTAGTTCGACTTTCTCTATATTCGTTCTCGACTTTAATCCCCAACGGCTCCCCTTCATAGTCCGTTGGACATTTATTTTTATGATATTTATTGCCTATATTAGTCATGTTACCATTGTAAGAAAGTCTGGAGTCGAGCCTTTTTAAGCTCAACTTATCTCATTTGTATTTTCAGACTTGGATAAATAAAGAAATGTAATTTTTTTTCTAGAGAGAAAACGTTAGCCGACTTCATCTCTTTGAAGATTCGAGAGAGAACCAAGATCAAGCTTAGTCGAGGATTCCTAAGCAAGATCGGACCTCAAAGATAGAGCTATAATCCTTGTGGTGTTTTTGCCTTTTCCTTCAAAACTAGTTCTCATGGGAATCGATTCACCAATGTCTTCCCGTAAGTCCATATTCGAGTTCCTCACCTCCGAGGCACTCATCATTGTTGATGGTGTCCTTTTCCTTTAACTTCTCTCTTCTTAAAAGTGTAGTTCTATAGTTGTTTGAGTTTTTTACTATAACTTATCACTTATAAACACACATATTCTCTAGTTTTGTCTTGTCATTGTAATTTGTATGGATGTATTCAATGTATTAAAGGTTTTCAATAAACCTTTGTTAGTGAATAAATGGACACCAATAAGTAAGTGTGGCCGAGTAGACATCAATGAATTGCTATAAACATATGAATACTAACAATAATTATTTACTAATCAATGTTATTATTGATTGATGTAAAGTTTAATTTACTGCACGGCATATAAATATAATAACATATTGTTTCAAACATTACTTGTATATTATCTAATAATATATGTTAAAATATCGTAATGCATTAAAATTATAAAATAATGATAATTTAAGTAGTTATAACTAATTTTGTATAAATATGAGTTACTGTACGGCATGATGCAATGCCGTATTAATTTCTAGTCACTTATAATAAAAATCTAAGAAATTATGAAATCCCTAAGTCATATAAACGTCAAAGAAAACCTACTAACTATGAGATTTCAAAGGTTTTAAATTTATTGTTCGAAAGTAGATATATTTATAGATTATGTCACCAAAACAAGCTCAACAGTAATATACTCTCTAAAATTGGACATTTAACCACCAAAGTCACTTCCCCTACTAAGCTAATATTATTGTACATATGTATATATGTATATATATATATATATACATATTAATCATGAAAACATATTTTGTTATTAACTAGTGGAATATGTTTGGTGTAACCATTTACTCACCATTAAGAAACATAGATTCTAATAATATTATTTGTCTCCGATCTTAATATTATAACTAAAAAAAAGTGGAAGTAGTGAAAGAAGTCAACACAATTTAAAAACAAAATGGCATGCATCATCGTAATGGCAGCATGTATCATCGTAATGTAGTCATGTAGAGGAGAGTATCATTCTATATCAAATTTTGTAAAAATATCACAAAGAAGAAGAATATATTATTCCTTTCAAAAAAAAAAAAAAAAAAAAAAAATATT
>OVAX01000653.1:31215-69646 GCA_900406405.1 Lepidium africanum
TTTAAAAAAAAAAAAAAAAAAAAAAGAATATTCGGACCAATAAACTTTTTGTTTAAATGTGTGCGAGACAAGTGGCCCAATTGGTAGATATGTGGGCCCATCTCCAAAATTGCCTCTTTTTAAAACCCGCCTCTTCCTCTCACCAAACCTTCACTTGCTCTTCACTTTTCTCAGATCTGTTTGATTTTTCTCGATTGCATCTCAAAAACCTTAGGCTATGGCTTCCTCTGCCTGGAAACTCGATGACCATCCTAAGCTTCCCAAAGGCAAAACCATAGCCTTAATAGTTTTAGATGGTTGGGGTGAATCTGCTCCTGATCAGTATAACTGTATCCACAACGCTCCAACACCAGCCATGGATTCTCTTAAAAACGTTTGTTGTCTCCTTACTCTTGATTTGATGCGTTTTATTCTTCATCATACTTAGTTTTGTTTTTGTTCTTGTTCTTCACAGGGCGCTCCTGATCATTGGACGTTGATCAAAGCTCATGGTACTGCTGTTGGACTTCCTAGTGAAGATGATATGGGAAACAGTGAGGTTGGTCACAATGCTCTTGGTGCTGGTCGTATCTATGCTCAAGGTGCTAAGCTTTGTGACCTTGCTCTTGCGTCTGGCAAAATCTTTGAGGGTGAAGGTTTCAAATACGTTTCTGAATCTTTCGCGGATTCTACTTTACATTTCGTTGGACTTCTCAGTGATGGTGGAGTCCACTCTCGTCTTGATCAGCTACAGGTATTGATTTGATTTGTTCTTCATCCTTGTTTTTCTGGTTTAGTGTTGTTTGGATTACTTAAACTTGTTGTTTGTTGTTGTGCAGTTACTGATTAAGGGTTCTGCTGAACGTGGTGCTAAGAGAATCCGAGTTCATATTCTGACTGATGGTCGTGATGTTTTGGATGGTTCTAGTGTCGGATTTGTGGAGACTCTAGAAGCTGATCTCGCTAATCTACGTGAGAATGGTGTTGATGCTCAGATTGCATCTGGTGGAGGTCGTATGTATGTGACTTTGGACAGATATGAGAATGATTGGGGAGTTGTTAAACGAGGTTGGGATGCTCAAGTTCTTGGAGAAGCTCCTCACAAATTCAAAAACGCTGTTGAAGCAGTGAAGACATTGAGGAAGGAACCTGGTGCAAATGACCAGTATTTGCCTCCATTTGTGATTGTTGATGATTCAGGGAAAGCAGTTGGTCCGATTGTGGACGGTGATGCTGTTGTTACCTTTAACTTCAGGGCTGACCGTATGGTTATGCATGCCAAGGCACTTGAATATGAAGATTTTGACAATTTTGATCGTGTTAGATTCCCCAAGATAAGGTATGCTGGTATGCTTCAGTATGATGGAGAGCTTAAGTTACCTAGCCGTTACCTTGTTTCTCCCCCGGAGATTGATAGAACTTCTGGTGAATATTTGGTTCACAATGGCGTCAAAACTTTTGCTTGCAGGTTCGTCAATTTCTGTCTTTTTCTACTGTTACATTGAAGTATTGATCTTTCTTATGTACTTTAATATGTTCAGTTGAAAAGATAGTTGATTGCTACTTTTTTTTTGGGGCTGAAACAGTGAGACTGTCAAGTTTGGTCATGTCACCTTCTTCTGGAATGGAAACCGATCGGGATACTTCAATGAAAAATTGGAGGAGTACGTTGAAATTCCAAGTGACAGTGGAATATCATTCAACGTCCAGCCTAAGATGAAAGCTTTGGAAATTGGTGAGAAGGCGAGGGACGCAATCCTTAGTGGCAAGTTTGACCAGGTGAGGTGTATTAATGGTTATGATCTTTTATAGTCAAACAACCCTGGAGATACGCAGAGATCATCTTATATTTGTATATTGATTTACAGGTACGAGTTAACCTGCCAAACGGAGATATGGTGGGTCACACAGGTGATATTGAAGCCACAGTTGTTGCATGCGAGGCTGCTGATCTTGCTGTGAAGGTATTGTTTTGTAAGTTTATGGACAAGTCTTAGTGATATGAGCGAGTGTGACTCACAAGTGGTTTGTTGTTGCAGATGATCCTTGATGCAATCGAGCAAGTGAAAGGCATTTACGTTGTGACTGCTGATCACGGAAACGCAGAGGACATGGTAAAGAGGGATAAAGCTGGGAAGCCTGCTTTGGATAAGGAAGGCAAACTTCAGATTTTAACATCTCACACACTTAAGCCAGTAAGTCTATTATCTGCATTTAATGTTCCCTCAATTTTACACATTAGTCCAGATCTGATTGAACTTTGGATATTGATTGTAGGTGCCAATTGCCATTGGAGGTCCTGGTTTGTCTCAAGGAGTGAGATTCCGTAAGGATCTAGAAACACCAGGGCTTGCGAATGTAGCTGCAACAGTGATGAACCTCCATGGATATGTGGCTCCTGATGACTATGAGCCCACCCTAATTGAAGTAGTGGAGTAGAGTTAAGAGCCTACTTAGTTTTGAAGAGAGGCCTGAAACTGTTTACTCGTGTTGTGTTGTTTTCTTATAATAAGGCTTTTACACAGACTTACATTATTGATTTTGGCTCGTTATAGCCTAAATCATTGATTTCGATCTAAATGTAATGCAAGCTTTTTTCTTCTTTTCCATACGACAGTGTAAGATTTTGTATTTTCTCTACAATACGAGTAGAGTAAATTTTGCATTGAATGAAGATTAAACAACTTTGAGATAATTGTACGCTAAGAACAACAGATCTGAAGCATTCAAATTTCTTGACTCGTGCAAAGCATACAACGAAGAATATCGCAACCTTTACAAAGTCATGACGTATAACAAATCTTACCAATACAAAGTCAGGCTGCGTCTCCTTTAAAACTTGTAACAGTACAAAACTCAAGTTTTATGCAGAAGCTTCCATGGCTATGGTTACGTCCTCTTCTTCTCCAGTGGTTAACTTAGCTTCTTTCAGATTGTGAGAATCTTCGACACCCTCTTGTTTTTTCAACGCTTGTGCTCGAAATCCAACCATTATCTCTTCTGCTTTCTCAAGCGTTGACAACAGGTTTCCATAGCGTGCTTGCAGTTTACTCTCTGTCTCCTTTTGCTTTGTTACTTCATCTTGCAAATTCTTTTTTCTAAAAGATGCAGCCATCTCTTCCTGTCTCTTCAATGCTTTAAAGCATTCTACTTCTGTTCCACCAATCTCAATCTGCTTCAAAGTCGCCTCTATTTGAGTCCATACAGTCTCTGCTCTCCTCTGTCAAATGAACAAATCGATTAAACATGACACCAAACAAAAGAGTCATTCAACTATATAGTTTCAGAATTAACAGTGACGCACTGTATACCTCATGACCCTTTGTATAAGTTTTATACTTAGTCTTCATGTGTTCTGCTTTCTTCTCTTCCTCCTCCATCTTTTTTCTCGCATTTTCCATCTCCACCTGCAAAGCTGCAACTTTGTCTGCGTTCCCAGCAACACTTGAGAGCCCATACGCATTTCGAGTAGGGAAGTACATGAGATCTTTCACACATGTATTGTGAGCTTCTACGAATTCATCAAGTGACTCGTTCTCATGTCCCATTGACACACGAAGAAACTGCCCCTCCTCCCTGATCATTCTATCAGCCTAGCAAAATATCATGGGGAACAACCTTCATAAGAATCCCTTAGTTTATATCGATTTATAGATGTTGCTTTAAATTAAGGCCGGAATCACATTCATGCTCAATTTTTTTTATCAAGCAATCTATCCACAAACAAAGAGAGAACTAAGTAATCCATAGGTAGAAAATCAACCAAACAACAGATGTCAATTGACATAGGGAAGACATATTCATATACATACCTCTTGGAGTTCGTTTTCCTCAAAATCTTCAATTGCATGAACTTGAGAAACATTGCTACGTTTCTTGGCTCCTTTCTTCTTCTCAACTTTCTCATCAAGTGGATACTTTGCAGTATCATGCTCCAGCAACTGGAGAAGCTCCTTTCTTACCATTTCATCTGCAACCTCAATCGGAGTAGGAGGAACAACAGAACTTTTGTCTTCATCAGCTGAAAGCAATGAATTCCTTATAAGTTCCAATGATGCAGCTGGAGGTCTAGGAAGATCTCTCTGCAAGACCTTGGATCTCTTCTTAAGCAGCGCCTGTTGTCTTGCTTCTTCCTCAGCCTTTTCCCTTGCTATCCTGTCCGACATGTCTTCCTCAATTTTCTCTTCTGGCTCTTCGCTTTCCTCTGGAGGAGGTTGTGCAACTATTTGGTACTCGTTCTTTGGCTGAGGAAGCCCAGTCAAACCAGAGCGCAAACTCCTCCTAGCTTCCTCTCGTCTCTGCCTCTCAAGTTTTGCACTTTCGTGCATGTCCATGTCTTCATTAATGTGAAGTTCATCCCTAAAGGGAGTCCCTTTGGGTGTCATAGCAAAAGAAGACCCATCCCTTGATGGTGTCAAACCAATTCTTGGTGTAAGGCCAGCACCACCAGGAGTCATCGAAGGGGTCAACATTGTATTAGGTGTTTGCATCTCTTTCTTCCTCGGGGTGACCCCAGTAAAGTCAGAAGGGTGCAACTCAGGATTTTCTCCTCCTAGCAAAGGAGTCTGAGAGTCTCTCAATCTAGCCAGGTTTTCTGCTTCCATCATGATAGCATCACCTTTACCAGAAGGAGTTCTTTGAGGTGTCCTCATGGGCGTCATTCCTTGCCTTGGTGTTTGCGAGTAATTCGCCAAAAGTGCACGAGTAGCAGCACTGCCTTCTGTTAGCTCCTCATTCTCGGCCAGAAGGTCACTAGCATAGCCCATCTTTGCAATTTCCTCTAGCTCATGGTCTGAAATCTGTGGTGGTGGTAACATCAGCTTCGATCTCTTTCTAACAGCTTCTGGATCATTCAGCTTGTTTGCTTGCAATATGGCTGCTGGAGCATCCTGTCTCTCAGCAATTTTATTCCTTGCAACATCTTGTTTGCGTAACTGTGCTTCTACGTCAGCTCTTCTTTTTCCTTCAAGTTCTTCAATGGTAGTTGGAAATTTTACTTGGTCAGCAGGACGATCTTCATCTGCAGTATCATAAAATCCTGCAGGCGCCCTCTTTTCAAAAGGAATTTCTGCATTATAGTCGATTCCCTTTCTCTTCCTTTTCCTATGTCTTCCATCAATCCCAGCTGCTTTTAGTTCTCTTCTCTTTTGTAGAGAAGCAAGCCTTCTAGCTTCCTCAAGTTGTTTCTCCCTAGCTTTTCTTTTAGCCTTCTTTCCCCTAGTATTAGCCAGTCTAGCTCTTGCTTCAGAAAGCATTTCTTTCTCATCTTCGTCCATGTCTACTGGATCAGGACGAGCAGGTTTTGATTCTGGATTCGGATCAATCTCACCAGGACGTAATTTCCGTGGATCATCCGCAGCATCATAATTCTCGTCCTTAGTGCATGCTGCATCAAGGAGCTTTTCATACCTCTCAAGGCATTGAGATGGTGTACGGCCAACGATAGGAGCAATAGTTCTCCACTGAGTAGGCAAAAGTTTTGCAAGATGTAGAAGCTTCTCATCTTCTTCTCTGGTCCATTCAGTCTACATCAACATTATAAAATTATACTCAGTTTGTAAAACAAAAACAAAAGAAATACATCGAAAGTTCTAATATTTGCCTACACTTGCGGGTTTCTAGAAAAAAACCAATAAATACATACCACTAAAACTAACAACCTATAGGTCTAAATTCCCATATCTTTGTTCCTAGTTTGCCAGATCCAAAAAAATTCATCGAACACTATTACTTTGCAGAAACGCAGAAGACACTAACCTTTTTGATAGAAGGATCGAGCCACTCGTACCACCGAGCTTTACATTGTTTGGCAGATTTACGAACGAGAAGAGACGAGATCCGAGCCCATTGGTTCTTACCATACTTCATAACGGCGGCTTTGAGAATCTCATCTTCGGTGTTTTTCCACACACCTCCCTTGATCATAATCCTCATCTTCTCTCAGCTGGTTTTGATCTGAACTAACTCCAATTCAAGGTTTTTGAAGCTAATGCTCGCGTAAATCGGCAGGATAAAGAACAGGAGGAAGCGAGCTAGAGCGAGTGAAAGAGAGTAACCCTAGATTAGGGTTGGAAACAACGGAGAAGAAATTATTCAATCGAATTCTATAGTTGTTTTTTTTCTTTTTTTTCTTTTTTCCTTTCGTTAATTTTATCGTTAAATAAAAAAAACGAACGAAATGCAATTATGGGCCCAACTTAGCGGCCCAATATGGCACTTTAATGGGCCGTCTTTGCTTTGTTTCTATGTCATCTTCAGTCACGCCGTGACTCTCTCTTTCCACTGAACGCCTAGTCACAGAGAGCAAGAAGCTCTAAAACCCTAGTAGAATAATGGTGAAGCTCACGGCTGATTTGATCTGGAAAAGTCCTCACTTCTTCAATGCTATCAAGGAGCGAGAATTAGATCTACGGGGTAAACTTCTTCTCTTTCCCGTTACATTTCTAGGGTTTTTGTAACCCTAAACGCCTGTGCTTTGGGTAATCGTTTTTTTCCTGGGTTGATATTTTGCAGGTAACAAGATTCCTGTAATCGAGAACTTGGGTGCTACTGAGGTACTTGTTCTGTTTTTGGTTATATGCGCAATCAAGTTTCATCTCCTCTATGTCGTCAGCTGAAGAATTGTAGATGCGGTTGTATTGAATGTTTATAAGTCTGCCTGTGCAGTCAAATAATTTGAAAACCCATTGAAAAAACTAGTGCTGAAATTGGAGCAGTTTGTTCTTTTCTTTTAGTTAGCATCTGTTTTCCCAACTCGTCAGGATTCTTGTAATGTTACTTTATTTCTGTGGATTCTTTACTTTTGAGGGTTAGTCTTCTCTATGATTACGATACTCCATATATTCTGTGTCAGGCTATGATAATTTCCATCTTTAAGGCTCTCTAATATGCTAAAGTGAATCTTCTTTGTATTACACTATTATGTTACCTCTGTTGAATTGATTATGATTGGTAGTTACTTCTGTTTGTTTGCTTACAGGACCAATTCGATACAATTGATCTGTCTGATAATGAGATAGTAAAGCTAGAAAACTTTCCATATCTCAACCGCTTAGGAACTTTGCTCATAAATAATAACCGGATCACCCGGATTAATCCTAATATTGGAGGTAATTTCTTTGTGCGTGTTGTAATTATATGTAAATATAAACACTTTTGTTGCTTTGTTGATTAAGTGTGCTTTCTTTATGGTATGGATTTACTTGTGCAGAATTCCTACCGAAGCTTCACACTTTAGTTCTTACGAATAACAGGCTTGTGAATTTGGTTGAAATTGATCCTCTTGCTTCGATTCCGAAGCTGCAGTACCTTAGCTTACTGGATAACAATATCACCAAAAAGCCAAACTATCGTCTTTATGTGATTCACAAGCTAAAATCACTTCGAGTACTGGATTTCATTAAAATCAAAGCCAAGGTAAGGACCTTATACTGTGCCTTATCCAGTGTTTGTTTTTGCTTACTCCAGATGACCAGTTAAAGTTACCTTATTATCATCTAACAACTAGGACATCTGAGAACAAGAAACTGGTTTGCCTTTTTCTTTTCAAGTTAGATAACATCTTCCATTGTTTTAGATTCTTGTGACAAATTATATCTGTAGGCTGAAATAAGACTTTTCAGTTTTTACCAATATCTAACTACAATGTGTTCTGTTCGCTGAATAAAAAACCTTGGAGTCTTGACAACTTGATTGCCTGATGATCTTGAAGTTTTGTTTTATTAAGGGGGCATATATATACGAGTCTTGATATTTGCTGTTGTTTTTTATTTGTTTTCATTATCTCTCTATGGCGTGGTAATCATTAGAAAAAGAAACAGCTTCCTCTCTATTTCTCTATTAGCCTGTAGGCTTGGATCTGATGATTTTTTTGCTTTTTCCTTGTCTTTTCATTTACCTTGTAGCCCATCGTTGCATATCTAACAAATTATGCAATGTTGATAACTAAAATAAACTGTAATATCAATCAGTGAAGAACAAAATGCACAAAGGATGACCTATTTCTGTCCATCATTTGTTGCTAACAGGAAAGAGCTGAAGCTGCAGCTTTGTTTTCATCCAAAGAAGCTGAAGAGGAAGTTAAGAAGGTTTCTCAAGAGGAGGTTCGAAAAGTATCAGATACTGAAGAAAAATCAGAGACTCCGAAAGTGGTGGCCCCTACACAGGAGCAAATTTTAGCAATCAAGGTGCGAAACTGGATAGGACCAAAAACATTCGCTGATTTGGTTTTCTTTATATTGAGTAGGTCAAGCCTGTGTGTTTGATATTAACTTTGGCGTTTTATTTCCTTGATGTTCCAGGCTGCAATTATCAACTCCCAGACGATAGAAGAAATTGCCAGACTCGAACAGGTCATTTGCTGTTTCTTTTATATCAAATATGTGCCTGATGATGTTGATTTTGATTTGATAGTTTTATTTTGTTTTGGCTTGTGGACATATAGGCTTTGAAGTTTGGCCAGGTTCCTGCAGGCCTGATAATTCCTGATAACGTATCCACAAAAGACGAGAAGCCTGCATCTGGTGATAATGTTAATGACGGTTCTGCACCCATGGAGGTATTTGCTTATCTCATAATTTTGCTCCTTGGTTTAGATAGGAATCTAATGATTTAAAGTATCTAACTATAGGGGCATGAATACCTCAAATTAGTTATGTGTTTAGAATTAAGTAGGCAGTTTGACTATATTCATTGTTGCAAGTTGTGGTCAGTTTTTCTATACTAGTGTGACTTACAAAATTCCTGCATTAATTATCTTTCTTCAGGAATAGAAAGTATGGCAGTTGCTCCAAAGAAATCTTGGTAGCTGCTGCTCCAATGTTCAAAGTAATTGTTTATGAAGAGCATGACCTCCTGAATGGTATTCTGTCACTTCCTTAGGAACTCATGCGCAATTGGTAGAACCTGTAAACTACTTAAAAATAGCATCTGTTTTGAACCCTTACAAAGAGTGACAAAAGAGGATTGTAGTCTTTAGTCTGCAGAAAGAGAGGGAGAGAAAAAGGGTGCACATTGTATTTGCTTATGCTCATTCCGCATCAAAGTTTCTTCTCATTCTGTTTTGTATCTTGTGCATCATTTTACTGAGATACTAAATTAGTTAAGAAATTGACGGACCAAGAGATAAAGAGCAGGCCATGTTATGAAGTATATGTACAAAGGTCATGGACGTTAAGTGTGGTACGTATAGGCCTTACGGACTGGTTTTCATTGTGTTGGTCTTGATGCGGTCAAACCCTAATGAGGGTTAGTTAAGGTGGTAATGAAATTAGAGGAAGTGGGCTTAAAGTATTGATTTGCATTTTATTTCAGTCTTGAGTCGTCAGAGATAAAGTTGGTGGAAGAGATTTTCGTTAGACTGCAAATCCAAATATTATTTGAAATTTAATCCAAATGACTGGGCCACAAAATCAAGAACCCTAAACTTTTTAGGAGTTCTTCAAAACAAAACAATCGAAACAAAGAAAGCAAATAAACTAGAGACATTATCTAGTTGCAAGGCTCAGGAGCAATGCCTAGACGAGAATTAGCCACATCAAACAAGATCCTCAAATTCTGCTGTTGGAGATTCGCGATCACGTTTAAAACAGCGTTTGCGTTCTGAGGTATTCCCGCCATTGATAGACAAGCCAGCGTTCCCGCGCTACTATGGATAAGTGTATTCTCCATCGGCAGTTTCAGGTCGAGTGACGTCATGTGTAGCGTTATCTTTGGCGCTACGTCCTCGTGATCCGCCGCGAAACACGTGTCAAACGCTCCCAATGTCGAGAATGGTCCATTCACCTGCTTTCTAAACTCGTCTCTAATGGCCTCGTAAACGGGTTGAATAAAACGAGTGATGACAGTACCGGAATCGATGATTGTCCCGGCGCCGGAATTTGAGTCAAACGTCAAAAACTTTTGGTCAACGGGGACTTGGACTGAACCAACACTCACTCCAGTGAGATTGACATAGTAAAGTGATGGACGGCGAGGATTACGGAGGAGCGGAGTATATCTAACTCTGGGTTGACCCACCGGACCCAATTTCAACGACCCGGAGAAGTAGAACGACCTGAAGCTAGGAAGACAGTACGAGAATACGCCAGAGTAAAGCGACGTCGTTTGAGAGACAAGTGACGTGGGCCCTCGGCCCAAGCCCATTAGTCCTTGCGGAGGTATAGAGTTACCGGCGACGGTGTTGATACAACCGAAGGAGAAATTGGGGATGACATCAGAGGCTAACGTCAAAGTGTCGTGGACGAGATTAGCGGAAAACGATGAATCTCCACCGTAGGATTGGTTGAATGTGCAGATGGAAGTTGCAGGTGAGGAAGATGGGCACGTGAGACCACGTGTTTGTGTGCATTGTGTGGTGGAGCAAGAGACGGTTGAGTAAGTGGAAGAGGAGTTTGTATTGAAGAGAGTTGCGGTGGTGGAACAACCGGAGCAGCCGGAGCAAGGAAGCCAAACGGCGTCGTTGCTTGTGTCTAGGACCATGAACATGAGTTGAGGAGGAGTACCGAGTCTAGCTCGGACGACGTAGTTACCGGTGTGGAAGAGGTTGTTGCTGGAGGCGACAGGGACGGAGGTTGGTTTTGGTGTACCGGCGACGAGGCTTGAGAGGTAGTTGAGACGGTGAGAGTCGGCGGAGGCTAAGTGGAGGACGTTGTCTATGACGGAGGAGGAGGTGTGAGTAGGAGCAAATGGTGAGCATTTGGCGTTAATGGGAATGATTGAGAGATCATCGGAACCGTCGGGAGCGGCGACTGAGCATGTGTCACTTGTGGCGGCGGTGAAAGTGAGCGGCATGAGAAGAGTGACGAAGAAGAAGAAGAATTGGAAAGTTGAGTTAGCCATGGTTTTGAGATGATGTGGTGTTCAGATAATGTTTCTTCAAAATGCGATGTTGTGGTCTATTTATATGGCTCAAGAGTTTTGTGAAATTACGAATATATCCCTAAATATCGATGTATGAGATACTGTACTGGTTGGATCTGGTTTGTTCTGTCTGGCACTACTACTTGATCACTTCACGTGCAAAAGTTAAAACAGTAAAATGTTTTTCTTTGGTAATTCGATCAAAACCGTTTGATTCAGTTATTCTCGTTTGCCTCTGGATAATATTTTTTGTAATATTGAAGACCAGTACTAGGTTGTGTGTGTGTGTGTTTTTTCTTCTGAAAAGAGAAAATAGAGGAATTCTAGATATATATTAGGTACTCCGATTTAGGGTATAGGCAAATATTGGTGATGTAAATTTTGAGGTTTGAAAGAAGAAGCAAGTCACGGGGAGACATGATGGAGTCATAAAGTCAAGGACCAGATAAAAGGCATTGGCATGTGAATTGAAGTGAAGTGTGATTTGGATAGTGATAAAAACAAAACCAACCGAATCAATAATTTTTCTGTCAAATCAAGACAAAGATTCAACAGACTGTTATTTGGTTTCTTCCTTCTTTTTTTCTTTGGGTTTTAGACAAGTGAATAATACATTTCGTCGGCAATCTATGTCTTCTATCTAATGATTCTCCATTGTCGAATATGAAAATCGACTATTACTCCTTATGGAATTTAACCAATAATGTGTTTTTCTTTTGGGTCAACAACTTAGAAGAATATCCATAATGTAATTAGTACTCGTTTAGAGCATTTATCTTAGATATGTTAAGTATTAAGGTTTAATACTAAAAGTTACGTTAAGTGTGAAGAGAATAGTCTTTGAATGTGTGCTACAGTGACTCGTGAGCTTCTCTTATCGTGTTGCAATGACTAACCGACGATTTATCATTCGTCCTATTCTCTATTTCTCCTTCACGAGTCCTTAACCTTTTTACATATAATCCTGAATAATGTCATAATCTCTTATCTTTGGTCCCTCCATTATTAATATCATATGTAATACGTTTGACCAGGCACTGTGGACAATGCAAAATAATGATCTTGAAAACAATTTTATGATCGTACATTTTAACAAGTGGTAATATACTAATATCTAATGTATATTTGTAAGAAAAACATGTGTTAGTCCAATAATACTAATATCGTTAAATATTTAATATAGTAAAAGACTTATTAAGAAAATATATATTATATTAGTATTTTAGTATATCATTTCAAGATTATTTCATTATCTTATATAATATATAAAAGCGGATGAGACTTACACTTGAAATTTAGTTGATGTGTTATTTACTAAATGTCAAAACTAATTTATTGTCCAAAAACTATCCTTACTAATAAGCTTAATTAAGGTTTGATAAGCTTAAAAAACCAAAACAACAACATTCACAATTAATGTTCTAATAGTATAATGGTAAAATAAACCATAGAATAAAATTAGCCTTTGGTTATAATTCAAATTGTAAAGTCTAATTTTAACCTTTTTGGTATATTTTCAAATCTTGATCACTAAATTTAAAAGTCAATCCATTATTAGGTAAAAAATATATTCAAATACATAACAGAACGAATAATAATAATACAAAATTATTCATACAGAACTAAACATTATTTTTATAAAAAATAACCAAATCCCACGTAACAAATGCAATTGCACATTTGTGTAAGGGTCAAAATTCATTTACCTTTTAAATATATTCCACCACGTATCGAGATAAAAATAAAAGTTTGACTTGGATTGATGGACCGACCATAAATATACTTCCGTACAAACATTTACCTGAACACATTTTCCGATAAAGCATCAACAGAAAGTAATGTTTTCTTAGGAATGATACGTGTAGTACATTTATAAGAAAAAAATGTTATGTCAATTTTTTTTTTGTCAACTTAACTTCAAGTATTGAAAAGACGAGACTAATGCGTGGATACATTATTAATAAAAGCAAAAAATTCTATCTAAATCTCGCATAAAACAAGATAAGAAATTTCTCTTGTAGTTGAGTGTACGTGGAATCAGAACTATGAAGCAAAGCCGGAACAAACTTTTGAGCCTCAAGAAATCATCTAGATAAGGGCTAAAAGTTGGCCACGCCGGCGGGTCATCTATCATCTTAACTAGTTCTAAGTAGTCCACCAAGAATTCTGCTTCTATTATCTGTAAGTCCAAAAGACAGGTCATGATCCACAGAAGAGCTTCAAACTCCGAATGTAAGAAGGAGAGGCTTCGTCTTATACATTGTGCGCCCATGTTCACACCACCATATTCAAAGGGAAAACAATACCATCCTAAGCCTGAAACGAGATGAGGCATCTACCAAACATCGATAACCTGTAAATGTTGTGTTAACTGTAAAAGGCCGAGAAATAGATGTCACAAGTCCATTTGTAATAGGTGAGGCATCTCTATTCGTTCAGACTATAGTACTTTGAGCTTGATACTAGGCATGCGCCTCCGCCTCTGCTTCCAAAGTAATATCCTGAGGATTTTTTACTTTATTTGAGAAGGTTTGCTCATTCCTCGCATTCCAAAGAATGCATAGTATCCAAGGGAAACTTGTTGTGTCTTCCTGTTGGGGAAGTCTCCATATAAGATAGTCCATGTTCGAAAAGATAGAAGTCCCAAGAAGATTAATTCCTGCCAGAATTTTTGAAAGTGCCCCAGTTTGAGTGGTTACCGGACAATCGAACAATACATGATTAATTGTTTCCTATTCTGCTCTACAACTGTCACAATGTTCGTCACATGATATCTCCCTTCTTACTAGCTTGGATTTTACTGCAAGTTGACTAGTAACCGCTTGCCACATAAAGTGTTTAATTTTTTGCGGAGCCTTAATTTTCCAAATTTGCTTTTGGATGTCCTGAATAGTCGGTCCATAAGACACTGCTGGGGAGAGACCAAGGTGTCGCTCCGCCCAATATCCTGATCGTACCGTGTATGCTCTTGACTTTGTATAATGCCAACTTATCCTATCAGAACGCGGGAATCTTGGAATATGCATGCCTAGAATTATAGTCGCATCATGTGGGCAAAAGAATTGTCGAACTAAGGTTTCTTTCCAGAGTCCCGACCGCTGATCAATAAAATCTGAGACTCTCAGATTTGGGTAAATGTTCATACCAGTTTGATAAGCTGGTCTTGGGGAACGATCCGGAATCCAGTGGTTTGTCCATACTCAAATAGTATCCCCGTTTCCCACTTGTTTGATCAGGCCCTTCATGAGAAGAGCTCGTGCAGAAATGATACTTTGCCATCCATATGAGGGTGAATACACTCTCTTTGGTTCTAATGGGGTGGAACCTTTAAAATACCGTGCTTGAAAAATCTGTGCACCCAAAGAGTTTGGATATACTAGAATCCGTGCAATCGAAGATCTTTGTCACTTGTTTCCCACGAACATATTAGCTTTCGTGAATTTCTCCGATTAAAACCTCCTGAATAATTAAGATGCTTAACCGATTAGATCCGGCGGGTATACAAATCTGGTACAACCCTCATACGGGATGGATCTTATTGTGAATCGAGACTCCGGTTTGATAAACCTGAAGACATAAGCAAATTCACCGAGAAAACTTGTAATCGAGAATCGGAGAAACCCATAGATTATTACTTGATAAAATGGGTTGGAAGCCTTGATAACCTTGGTAGCTTTTGTCATTACTAGAGTTAATCTCCTCAAATTTCTCCTGTTCTTGCTAATTCCTGAACAAACTTGAAATTGTCTTCGATCGCTTTTGGTTTTCATCATGATACATAGGTTCCTTTTTGCTTGATGAATTGGGCTAGAAACTTTGATAACCTTGGTAGATCTGGGTATTATGAGAGTGGCTCTTCTCAATACGCTTCTGTTCTTTCGAATCTCTGAAAAGTTTTGATATCTTCTTTGATCGCTTCTGAATTTCTTGGGAGATCATAGTTTCATCTTCGATTTACATAGAATAAAATAAACATTCGAAGAGTCAGGCATAGCCCCCTTACGCCGTTGTCTCTCTAGTGCCTCCGTCACTCTCTTTTGTGTGTTAGCATCTGCCGGAAATCGCCTCTCTCATCGCCTTTTCTCCTCTCATTTCGCGTGTTGGTTCACTGGAAATCGCCTTAGAACTCTCTTATGCCTGACACACACAAAATTTAAACAAAAAAAGAGGTGAAAAGAGAAATTCATTATGTCAATTTTTTAAACAATTGAATTAAATTGAAAAACCCCGATTAATAACTTAAAGTCCATTATATATAATTAAGTAGTATTATGTCCGTGTTATAATGCAGGATTACGTTGTTTTGATTGTTTTTTTATAACCGTATTCATTTAGTTTGTTAGACCCGTATCGATATTTTAGAATATTACATCCGAGATGTTGTTTTCAAGGTCAGAAATCTGAACCAGAACTGATACGAATTAAAGGAACCTATGAATGTTAAATCTATGTACCCAAAAAACCAAACTTGAACCGGAACTGGAACCAGATAAGAACCAAACTTTAGCATTTTAGAATTTTTCTATTTAATCTTTTTTACTTTTGAATTTCATATAAAGTACCGGAATGTGAACGTGAACTCGATCTATATCGAACCAAACTATATCCGAAAAATAAAAATATTTGAATAAGTCTTAAACCAAACTCGAAAAATCTATGTGTACGGAAAATCGAATCCAAACCCATACCGGAACCGAATAATTTTTAACTGATCTATTTTTATTAAATTTTTTTTAGAGATTTTTCTATTAAATCTTTATTAATTTTGAATTTATGTATAAAAATTTGTAACAACACTTATCTGAATCTTATTTTTAAGGGTTGTTATGAACTATAGGTTAATTTTTATCCTAAAGTTTATAACACAACCAAAATAAAAGTGTCTCCTGCTTTAATATTTTAAATATAGCAGAGAGAAAATCGAATCTTGATAACAATACTAATAGCTGGTAATCTAAACCATATAAGCTTGAAATTGTGTAGAATTTCTTTGACATATTTAAAATTCTTCTGCCGACTTTTATTTACATAATGATGTAAATTTAGATTTGACTTTGTTCAAAACTGTGTAATTTCAATGATATTGTCAAAACATAAAGTTTATATATCTACATCCGGATCCAATTATATTTCCTAGCAGTTTGCTAAGTGACACTTGCATCATTGAGTGATTATTTTCCGATCATATGACCAAAAACTTACACTATATACTATACTTATGAGGCTGCTCAAACAGGGCCAAAGGTCCACGAAAATCTCAGATTCTTTGGGGCAGACGGATCTCAATCAATAGTGAAAACCAGTTGGCTGTGTATGAATGTCCTTCAATAGTGATTGAAGCAACAATTCACATTACAATACTCAGTTACTCACCATAAATAAACAAAACAATTAATATGAATACAATAAGACAACATATATGAGACTGAGCCAACCAGAGTATCTGTAGCTCTTATTAATTTACATTCACACCAATATTTTGGGAAATGAGCCAGATGGATTCCTGCTTTGCTTCCAGTGCTTCATAGATCAAGAGATGGTTTTAAGTTTTAACATCCCTTTACATATACACATATCTTCTGCAAAATGAAGATAATTCGGTACTTTTTACAGAGGATACTTGTACCAAAAGAGAGAAAAAGGCTATAGACTAACTTTGACATAGCTATAATCTATATGTAATTGTAAAGGGAAACTATTGACAATACGTATGGGTTGGTTTAGACATGAAGAATAGATCATGTGGGTTACGACTCATGACTGTTCTAAACTTTAAAAGGGTGAACAAAAGTATCTGACATAATTTGCAAGAAGGTAACTTTTTACCTGGTTACGCTGATGAATCCTCCTTTGGTTTAATTATCACAACAGGACAGTGCGCGTGGTTGGTGCAGTAGTTGCTTACACTTCCCAGAAACATCCTGACGTAAGTCAAGAATTGGATTTAACAATGGCATTTGGCCACTAAATAAGATTAATTCAAGTCTTGCTTAAAGCAAACTGTTTCCAGCTATCAGGCAAAAATGCTCTTCCATTTTTAATAGCTGATTGAGAGCGGATGCAGATTCTATATTCTAGTTCATTCATGGACAGACTAAGATGCTAATGAGCATTAAAACCAATAATCAGAAGTGAATAAGGGACGACTAATTGAGCATAGCAACCAAGAGTCCAAGACCAAACGACTAATTCAGCACCAGTTTATCAGCATAGCAAGATACTAGAGTGGCTGAAGAGATTGGTACCTCTTAATGGGGCCATAAGCCCTGGAACCCATGACAAGCAGATCAGCGTTCAAATTCTCTACAGCTTCGCAGATTTTATACTTGGGATCTCCAACAACCACTTGGGTTTTCACATTCACCTGAGAGTAATAAATCATCACAACTTGCTCATCAATCCCAAATCCCTAAAACTAGATTATAATCCATCAAACTATATGACACTCTCAACTGGATCTGGATTATTGATGTGATATTAGGATCCCATTCTCACAGAGGAGAGAGCACTACTCACAGATTTAGAAGCATATATTTGACTAGCGTGTTCTAGTATGGTATCGGTGATTCGCTTTTGGTGCTGTTCGATCGCAGCTGCGAAAGCAGGAACCTCAAGACCACCTTCATCGCAAAATTTCCAGACTCAAGTTAGCAAACATCATATATATATAAATACCAAGAACAAAATTGCAAGTAACGCGACTCAACTGGGACCACCGAAAGGGATAGTTCCGGGGCTCACGCCGGAGGCGACAGAAGGCGATGGCTGGACATGGAGCACGACGAATGATGAATCGGAAGATGACGATGAGAGCTTCAGATTATCCAGAGCCCACTTCAGAGCATCCATACTCACCTCGCTTCCATCAACTGCTACAACAACGCAAGTCAAGCTCCCTGAAACATCCATGGCTTCTTCAAATCAAATCCTCTCTTCTCTGTGCTAAGTTTTGTGATTTTCAACTCTTGGATGGTTCACGAGAACGATAGCTATTGGCTTTCACGTCTCTCAGTATTTTAAATTCGCGGTGAACAAAAGGGTATATCTGTCATTTCAAATGAATAAAAATATATAACTGAAGTTACATCCGCGCGTGGGTTTCAGACGCGCTAGGATATCGCTGTTGACTTGTTTCCTTTTCGCGTTTCTCCTTTCTCTCTCACTCGACCCTTCGATTTCGGATCGCCGATCTCCGGTTGGGATTCTCGTTTACTGTTGCGTCTTTCCTCCGATTTTGTTAGCGATGAAAAAAGACATTGCAGTCTTCGATTTCAATGAAGAGGACGAGCTCGTTGAACCCACAGCTGGAAAGTTGCTGGAAAAATTCACAAACCCTAGTCTGTGCAATTCTCCGGTTCTGCAGCGCCAACGCATCCAAAGCTGTAAGTTATGCTCTTATTCTTCCTTAATATAGCTGGAGTATTATAATTTCTTGCTCCAGTTTCAATTTCGAGAAAAATATATGGGAATAATGAGATTTTGTAAACGGGATGAGTAGAAGCTAGCATGAGAACTTTTCTATCTATTGAATTTTGCGAACTCTAATGTATACTTGAATGAACATTGCTATGTTTCTGGAGTACGTAACAGAGAGTGGTGCTAAATGCTTCTTTGATACTATTATTTTGGGAGGCAATATAATGATTTTTAGTAGTTTTTTTTTTTTTTTTTCCATAAGCATAAAGTTTGTATCATATTTGAATGCTTATGGACATGGTTAATTTTTTTCAGTCTGCCATGAAAAACGTGTTCAGAAAGAAGAACTAGAAGGCCCAAGTTGTCCAGAGCCTGCTACTGCTGTAGTGGAACATCATTGTGAGGACGCTCCGACTTTAGGAACAGATGCTGAAGAATCCAAAATCAGTCAAACATTTGGTTTGGAAACCAATGACGATTTGAAAGAAACAGATGCAGATCACGTAACTAATGGGTTGGTGTCTGGTTTGAATACTGATGACCTTGCAAAAGAAACAGATGAAGATCATGATAATCGTAGAATGATGTTTGGTCTGAATACCGAAGACCACATAAAAGAAACAGATATAGATCATGGATTAGAAAGTTTCTCTTGCCAGCTAGACCGAAAAAGTTTCTACGCTGAAACTTCATCATATAGTCAACACCAACTAAACTCAGCCCTTTCAGAATCTTCATGCAGTGTATGTAAATCTGTATGTTTGTATGCTAAAGCATTGGAAATTTAACTTGCAGTTTAATATCATCACAATTGCAGCAGGAGGGAGATGATATGATTTCAGCTATTGATGAAAGCTTGAGTGATCGATCTGCATTGAGTCAAGCTTCTGATTCAGAAGATGATGAAGGTACATGCTACAGTTTTTCATTCATTTCCTTGTAGATAAGCTTGGATGCCTGGGTTTACAGGTCGATCCTATCAGCCTCCTATGTCTAACTGGGTATTAATTTCAACGTTTATGCGCGCTGAAAGATTGGATGGCTGAACACTGCTTCGATGATGTGGAACAGGTACTGAGTTTTCTAGTTTCTTATCCAATGACTTAAATCTGTCGCAGAATTTGTTTCGCCTTTAACACCATCTTGATTGTTTACAAAAGATAATAGTGATTTTGTTTCTTGTTCATCCCCCTCACCCCCTCCCCCCAGTATGACATGATATAACTTGTATGATATTTTCTATGATTGAGTTTACTTATTTAACTGCCTATGTTTTCAGCCTGGGTTAGAAATTTATGTGTGGTCCTATGATTCTAGCATTTTCACTAGTTCATGTATTCATAATTGTGGTTTGTATATGAAAGTGATGTGATCAGCTTTCATCAGCTTTAGTGTTGTAATCTAATACTTCCCTCTATGGTTTGAGCTTCCTAAACTTAGTGTAAATGTTTATAATACAATTTGGAAAACGGCTATTCCTCTTAACAACTTATCAGATGGGGCTGTTAGTACGGTTGATACATCTGGTCTTGTATATTTATATGTTAATTGAGGATTTTTGTACTTGTGCTGGAGTGTAGAAAGTAAGAGTTACAATCTGTAAACTGATGCCTTCCACTCTGCAGATTGACATGAGCACAGCTGTTATAATGAATTCGGAGTATGTTGTACTTAAGGACATGCATTGTGCTGCATCTCTAGTAATCTTTTCATGCAGTGGCATCAGAATAAAGAGTTGCTTCGCAAATAATGAAGAAGGGGCATTTTCTTGTGAATTTGGAGTTGAAGACATAGTTAGTATTAATTGCAATTGGTACCAAAGTGTGAGTTATTCATTTATGTAGCACTTTTGATTTTGAAGGATATTTTATGGGCTCATATTGAAAGGCATTTTATGGGCAAAATTTCTATCACTTATACATTTTTGCTGGTCATTTCGTAGGTTGGATTGGTCATTTTCAGTATTCGAGTCCTACTGAAGGATGATAAATGTCATGAAGATATGCAACACACCACAGGTAAATGAATAACTCACACTTTCATGTAATTTGAGTTTTTAGTAAAAGAAATGGGTAAATAGAAATTAGAATATAAGTGAACTGATATTCTAGTGAGATATATTTATCATTTATCTCTTTTCTCCATGCAATTCATTAAATCAAGCCACATCAGCGAATTTACTTGTTTGCTGAACTGCTAGTGGCTGCCTAATTTGCTTGGGAGGAGCAGCTTCCTGTATTTTCATGGTTAATGATGTCTAAGAGTTATAACAGGGATTTCATTCCTGCAAAAATGAAGAATCTGCCTTTTTAAGCCTCTACCCATTACCCCATAAGAGTTCCTTATTCTAACTTGTTGTAATGTTTCATGTGGTATCCAGGCATTGAGGAGTTAAAGATTGCGGTAAAAGAAAGCAATTGGCCTGAAAAGCAACAAAAGATAAACTCGCTGCATGTGAAATACCAGGCTGTGTGGAATGCTGATGTTGAGTAAGCTTCTAATATTATGAACGGATCATTCAAAAATTACTTTTTGTCTGCTTACTTTCATTTACAAAATGTAGTTGTATCCTCTGATAATGGGAAATATTAATTGCTGGACATCTGTTATCTGAAAATTGTGAACTACACTATTGAGTATGGGCCATTTGGTTGGAACCCTACAAAGACGTAAACTTGTTTAGGAAATTCGACTTTAGGCATTTACAGCTCAGAACAGAGAATGCCTTACGTGAAAAAAAAACTGCATATAAAATAAAATACTATATACTTCTTAAGGGAAAACTGACACTGGGTTCATATTTTGTTTTGGTCACATTTTAGGTACTTTTGTTACTTATGGTTCCAATTCGTCCCATAACTGTTTCTTGTTTGTAGGGATGACGTGGAAGTATCAGGGGATCACTCAAATCAACAGAAGGGTTATTTTCCAAGGTAAAACTGTACTATAGGAGCTGTAGATATGTCTTTCTGGATTCAGATGCTGTCTTCTATTATACTGTGGTGTACCTTTTCTAAAGTATATCATTACATATACTTTATGGCTTTCTGAAGTGTATATTGAACATGTGCATTTCTGTGATTTCATCTTAGGCAAATTAGCTTTTTTCAATATGCAAGTTTGTGCATGAAAGGACTGGAGGTCAAGTAGGGGGTCTTAGCGTGAAAGATGGCCACTTAGTTTTAGCATCAGAATAGTTATTTGGTTGTAGTTGTGCATGGAATGCTTGCGGTTTATTCACATTTCGTTATATATGCTATGGCTGTGCAAAATTTTACACAAAGATTGTCACTAACTGGGAGCTGGCATTTTATATTGAATTACTATTTATATTGTGTTTTCAGCTTTGATGAACCATTTGAGGAAGTTGTCTATCCGAAGGGAGACCCAGATGCTGTTTCCATCGGCAAAAGAGATGTTGAGCTCTTGCAGCCAGAGACATTTGTGAATGACACAATCATTGACTTCTATATTAAGTGAGTTACTAAATTTTAATTTCTCTGATGCAATGCTTACGCCCTGTATATTCTCAGGCATGTACTGTTGTGAACCTTTTCTTGGTTTGCTGTTTCCTTTTTCTCTCACTTGTGGTTGATGGTCTTAATATAATTCTCAATTCTACTAAAGCAGTGCTTGCAGTCGTACTATATACTTGTTGTGATGCGAACATCATTAATCTTATTAGTGTATTCCTCTATTGTTTACAGTTATTTAAAGAATCAGATACAAGCGGAGGAAAAACATAGGTTCCATTTCTTTAACAGCTTTTTCTTTCGGAAACTTGCTGATCTAGACAAAGATCCATCAAGTATAGCTGATGGAAAGGCTGCTTTTCTACGTGTCCGTAAGTGGACAAGGAAGGTGGACATGTTTGGGAAGGACTTCATCTTTGTGCCGGTGAACTTCAAGTGCGTTAAAACTTTATGGCAGTTTTCTTTATGTTATATATATGAGTTCGAATTTTGACATTGCTAGATTCTAATGACAGTCTTCACTGGAGTTTAATAGTCATATGTCACCCGGGTGAGATAGCAAATTGTACAGGTAATGTATCATGTTACTTTACATTTTATGAAGTCATGATTATCCAGTTTCTTATTATCATTATTATGTATCATTCTGCAGATCTAGACTTGGATGACTCAAAAAACGTACCATGCATATTACATATGGATTCTATTAAAGGGAGTCATGCAGGACTTAAAAATCTAGTCCAAAGGTATATTAGCTCTCTTACAGCCCTCTCTGTTTTCGTATTCTAATTTCCTCTTCTAATGTTGGTAGCATTGCATGTACTTCATCTATTTGTGTTTCTCGCTTGCCACCTAGATGATATTGTAGTTTTCTTTCGCTTTATTTTATTTGTTATAGCTTTATACTCTGATTCTCTCAAATTAAGTGTGGAGCTAATATGTTCAAGTTTTCAGCTGGGTATTGAAAATTGCTGATAACAATATTTTGCTGATTTTAGTTACTTGTGTGAGGAATGGAAAGAGAGGCACAAAGAGACATCAGATGATATTTCTTCCAGATTCATGAATCTGCGGTTTGTCTCACTTGAGGTGTGACTTCTAAGCTTGAAAATCTTTTTGCTATTTCAGGACAGATAGTAAGGAGTATGAGAAAGCTCTTTAGAAGTTCTTTTGCTATTGTGAAAACTCTCCATTTTGTATGTTTGGCCTTGCATCTGCAATATGCAAGCTTCCATTCCCTTTTATCCTCGTAGCCTTATACTAGTTCTATATTTTAACGTCACCAATGTTCCTGCTAAATTTTAGTATTTTCTGCAGCTGTGAATGATAGTTTATGTGATGTCAAATTTGCTCTTTCGATTTCAGTTGCCACAGCAAGAAAACTCATTTGATTGTGGCCTCTTTCTACTGCACTATCTGGAGCTATTTCTTGCTGAAGCTCCTCATAATTTTAGTCCTTTCAAGATATATAATGCCTCCAACTTTGTAAGTCGCTGTTCTAATTGCTACCTTTTATATATAGTAGATATAGTTTAAAGAAGGGTAAATAGTTACTGCAGGGGTCTTAAGGATAATTTTACAACTCCTTAGCGTTCCAGTTTTCTTATATAATGATGTTGAATGTATAAGTAGGTCAATCCTGCTTCATACAGTCTGGTATAGGTTCGTTTTGTAACACTGCTAGATATTAAGTTTTGCAAATAGGATTGTCTCGCCCACAATTGTTTAACAGATCCATGCAACTATTGTTAGCTTTCTTGCTATCGGTTGGTTACCTGAAATTATGTTGTCCAATTGTGTTATCCGTTTCGTTTAGTGTAGAAGTTGACTTTTTGCAGCCCAGTCAGAATAGAATCTTTTGCTTTACTCTTTAAGCAGCTGGGTTCGTATTCTTTTCATTCCATCTATCTGCTGATCATTCTCTTTATCTTCTTTTCTCAGCTTTATCTGGACTGGTTTCCACCTGCCGAGGCTTCATTGAAGCGTACCCTGATTCAGAAGTTAATTTTTGAACTCCTTGAAAACCGTGCACGGGAAGTTAGTAATAAACAGAACGAGTCCTGCGAAAGTCCAGTTGCCGGCAATAACAATAGGGGCATCGAGGTTCTCCCTGAGAGATGCAGCCCCTTGATAGAATGTAATGGGACTATGACACAGACGCAAGATGATCAAGGAATCGAAATGACTTTGCTTGAAAGATCTTCCATGGGGAACATACAAGCTGCTAATGATTCGGGTATGGTACTACGGGATTTGTTCGACTCAGGAGCCAACAACACAGGGTCATTAGTTGTACAACTACAACAAACATTCAAGGAACCATCTACGTTTTATCATCTTAGTAACGACTCATTGGCAAGAGAGGTACAAAAAGTTCCACAAGCTATTGATCAAATCTTCTTATCTTCAACATGCAAATTTTAAATATTTGTGATCTGTTTTGGGCAGCAAGTAGACATGGAAACTGGTGAACAGTTTATGTGTTTGAACACTGGAGAAGGAAACTTTCAACGCATGGCTGGAACTGCATCTCCGAGAGCACCTGACTCATTCTCTTCATGGAACCTTGGTGTTTCACTGGTGCAGAAGGAAGGCGAGACTGATAAATTATCGGAAACTTCAAATAACAGTTCTAGTGATTCAGAAGATATCAGTATCTTAGAAGAAAACCCAGTGGAAAATATTCATGAAGGAGAAACCGATGAGAGTCCACCAAGAGAGACAGTCTCATTCTTATCCGCAAGCGTGGGTTCAAGCACTGACCATAACACTGAGAACGAAGAGCTCGTTGTGGTTCCATCAAGTCAAGATGACAGAGACGAGAAGCCATCAGAGCATGACCTTGAAACTGCGGACAAGATTAATGAAGATGTTGGAGATGATTGTGATCAGGAGGAAGAAAATGAGAAACGAGCTGCAAAACGGCCAAGGCTATCATTTTCCGCAGGCGAAGATGAGGAGACGGAGACTTGTACTGAGTCGTAAGATGGTTAGAAATGATTTATATCAACATCTTTAGGAAGTGTTCATAACGTTGTAGGAGATTTAAAAAAAAAAAAAAGGAAAGAAAAATCTCTTTTGATTTTTAATGTAAAAATTTCCATGCATTAGGGTTTAATGAATATAGATAGTTATATTCTGGTTTTAAGTTGAGGCCTGATTGATACTTATCATTTATGTTTATACGTATACTGTATATGGTGTATTGTCTTGGTCCGGACTGCATTCCCCTGTCTGAAAAGTGAAAATCATACGACAATATTAGCACATAGGTAACAAAAATATAGTTAAAGTTGTTTATATATCATTAGCCAATTCCTAATCCAACATTCCAACCAATCTTTAATTAAATGTAATATCAGACTCGTATGTGAATCCCCAATTTTCTGTTAAACATGTGAATTCAAGTCTAATATTACATTGGTTTTGGTTTCTTAGGGACATTGGTTTTGATACTGACATATCTAATAACTATAATGCAATGTAACTGTCGGTTTGTTTGTTTCTATTACAAACCACTTAAACTGTTAAACCGTAAATACTCATGTACAATGAAACAATAGAGCATTTTAATGTAACAAAAGAAAACAATATCCCATCTTTAGTTTTTCTAGTTATAACCCACACATGAAAACAACTAAAAGAAGTGATAAGAAGCTTATAAAATTTATTGATTTACCATTAAGAATTGATAAGGAAGAAACAAGTCAGGAAGGACGATGTATGTTACATAGAAATTCAAAATGTTGCAGAGAGCAGCGAGCAATGCGTATTCATGGTGGTGGGCTAGCCACATCCGTACAAAACAATCTAAATGGCTCGAACACAATCTCCAAGGTACGTTATTTCATGTTTTCATGTAATAATGTTCATATTATAACGCAAAGAAACCAAGAGTAGAAAGCCTTATTGTGTTGTTTCTGCATTCTCTTAACTTTCCTAGATATGGAGGAGAAGGTGCAGTACACACTTAAGATCATAGATCAAGATGGAGATACTTTTGCTAAAAGGGCAGAGATGTATTACCGTAAAAGGCCTGAGATTGTTAATTTCGTGGAGGAAGCGTTTCGATCATACCGTGCTTTAGCAGAACGCTATGATCATTTGTCCACAGAGCTTCAAAGTGCCAACCACATGATCGCTACTGCTTTCCCTGAACATGTTCAGTTTCCTCTTGGTGATGATGATGATGATGACAATCTCGAGAAATTACCTAAGCATCTTCATCTCAACCCCAGTGGAAGCAACATACCAGAGGTCTCTGAGATTCCCAAGAAAGAGTTCAAGAGCCAATCTCTGATGTTGTTGTCAAAAAAGGGACCTGGTGATTTGAAAAGTTTAGCGTCTTCTTCTGTATTGGTGAGTTCCGGATTGAGCAAAGAAGAGGCATTGGAGGAGATTGATAAGATTCATAAGGAGATCTTGGTGTTGCAGACCGAGAAGGAGTTTGTGAGAAGTTCTTATGAGCAGTCTTACGAAAGGTATTGGAATCTGGAAAATGAAGTTATAGAAATGCAGAAGAGAGTTTGCAATTTACAAGATGAATTTGAGGTTGGTCCTGATATTGAAGATGGTGAAGCTAGGACGCTGGTGGCGAGAACTGCTCTAAGCTCCTGTAAAGAGACCATTGCTAAGCTTGAGGAGATGCAGAAGCGATTTGCTGAAGATACAGAAATTCAGAAGGAAAGACTGGATACTGCAACAGAGAGGGTTGAAGCATTGAGGAACAAGTTTGAGATTAAGGTAGAAGAAGAAGCCGAGAAAGCTTTTGTTGGTCAAGAAGCATCACGTTATGAATCTGCTATAGAATCTAGAGATGTTGATATCAATGAGAAGTTGAATAATGTGGACTTTACAGAGAAGATAGATGAGCTTGTAGAGAAAGTGGTTTCCCTGAAAACAACAGCATCATCTCATACGGCCTTGGTAAATATATTAAGATCAGAGACAGATGTGTTACATAAACATATCCACGGTGTAGAAGAAGACAAGGCATATCTTGTATCAGACTCCATGGATATGAAGAAAGGGATAAAGGCCTTTGAAGATGAGCTGTGTAAAGTTAGAAACTTATTCCAAAGAGTGGAAGATGAGAACAAGAATCTTCAAAAGCAGTTGATTGAAGCTAATAGCTCAGCTGAAGACCTATCTGGAAGGTTACAGGATATGAACATGGATGAAGATATTAAAGGAGATGGAATCAACTTGGAAGATGCCGAGGAGGAAGATCCTATTAAGGATTTGGATTCAGAGAGAGAGATTAAGAGTGCAGAGGAAATTAAAGAGGCCATTGTAGTCAAACACAGTAGAGATCAGGAGTCGGTGCCAGAAGAGAAATCGGAGACAAGAGACTCTTCTTGTGGTGGGTTATCAGAAACAGAAAGCACTTGTTTTGGTACAGAGGTGGACGATGATGAGAGGAGAAACTGGAGGCAGTTGTTACCTGCAGATGGCTCGGAGGATAGAGAGAAGGTTCTATTGGATGAATACACATCAGTACTAAGGGACTATAGAGAAGTGAAGAGAAAGTTGAGTGAAGTTGAGAAGAAGAACCGTGATGGCTTCTTTGAGCTGGCCTTGCAGTTGAGAGAGCTTAAGAAAGCTGTTTCTTGTGAAGACGTGGAATTTCATTTCTTACGCCAGAAATATGAAATGCCGGGCAAGGACTCTCCACAACCAATAGAAAGAACCCGGTCTGAAAGTGTGAGCGTCTCTCCTAGCTCTAACTCTTTAATCTCCATAGCACCACATCAGCAAGGAGGAGACTTGAAGAGAACATCTGAAAGAACAAAGGAAGACGAGGTTATAGTGAAATTTGCAGGCACTGATGATAACACGAGAAAGAAAATTCCAACTGTGGAAGAAAAAGTGCGTGGAGATATTGACACGGTGCTGGAGGAGAATATCGAGTTCTGGTTAAGATTTAGTACATCTGTTCATCAGATACAGAAGTACCAGACATCAGTTCAAGACCTGAAAGTCGAGTTATCAAAACTTGAAAGCAAGCAACAGAATAATGCTGGAAGCAGTAGTAACACTGCACTTGCATCAGAGGCAAAGCTTATATACAGACACCTTAGAGAGATTCGGACAGAGTTGCAGTTATGGCTAGAGAACAGTGCTATTCTGAGAGACGAACTCGAGGGAAGGTATGCAACACTTTGCAATATCAAATATGAAGTTTCAAGGGTCACATCTCAATCGGATGGAGCTAGAGTAAGCGACTCAGAGATAAGCGGTTACCAGGCTGCGAAGTTCCACGGTGAGATACTTAACGTGAAACAGGAAAACAAGAGGGTCTTCAACGAACTTCAAGCAGGCATTGATCGCGCAAGAGAACTGAGGACTGAAGTGGAAAGAGTTGTATGCAAAATAGAAGATCATCTTGGGCTATTGAATGGGACGGCTACAAGATCTCTGAGCAAGAGCACACCTTCATCGCGTGGAAAGCCTAGGATTCCACTAAGGTCGTTCTTGTTTGGTGTCAAGTTAAAAAAGTATAAACAACCATCGAAGCAAACTCCAACAATCTTCTCTAGTGTCGGTCCATCTCCAGCTCTGCAGAAACAATGTAGCTACATTGTCCCACCTGCTAAGCTCCCTGAATACGTCAAGAGAAGCTAAGGAAGTGCTTTCTTTAAAAGTTCTCAGTTTCAAATCGAACTATATGCTCTATCGTTTGAAGATTGTAAGTGTATAAGAATCATATTTATTAGTACCATGTACTGTGAAGGGTTTACTTTACAAAATATTTTTCTTTCAGTCCTCTAGTAAAAATTACTAATGAAAGCTCTAAAATAAACTATCCGACGTTAACTAAACACCCTGTCCAGTCCCTGCCACAGTTGCAACCTCTGAAGGTTTTCCACATCCACCACTCATTTTAATCGTCGGACCAAGTTTATTGTTTACTTCACATTTGGCTTGAGATTGCAAACCAGCTCCACTGGTGGATGGTACTACACTCTTCTCAGATGGTTTATCCACCAACTTTTGGTTAGCAGCACCGTGAGCTGCAGTCTGAACAACTGGAATTTTTCTAGGCAAAAGACTAGGGGGCTGAGCCTGTCTAGCCTGCTTACCTCTGCTAATCTCTGAGTTTGTTGAGGTCATTTGATTTGGCTGGATAGCACCCGATGAGCTTGCTCCAGCTCCAGGAGCTTGTTCTTTTTGTACACAATCTGGCTTGCAAGTAACGGCCTCTGCAGCTGGCTTTCGATGTAATACAGTAGCTGAGACAGAGGCTGCAATAGCTTTCTGATTAAATAAAGTCCTCAATGCAGAAGCCAAGGGGGCAGAAGCAGCAGAGAGCATTGTAGATCCATTTGAACGAGGAGCCATAAAAGAAGGTTTATTAGAAGATGATGGAGCCGTCACAAGTTTCAGGTTACCATTAGCTAGAGGCCGTATATTCGTAGGTCCAACCGCTTTAATGACACCAGAAACAGCAAGACTCTTTCCTGGTTCAACCTTTGGCACGGAGAGGCTACTTGAGGGGGGAGGCATGTAGTTTAAAGTACCATTTTTGACAGGTTCAGTCTTTGGCACCAATAGAGCATTAGTTTTTCCAGGTTCGACCGTTGGCACTGATGCTACAGTCGATAAGCCACCCATGCATGCAGAAGCTACTGAATTAGTAGATACCAATAGATCTGATCTGGAAGTGGAGTTTGGTATTGTCTTTTCAACAACTCTAGATTTTGAAGCTGAAACTGTTATCCCTACCCGAGGCAATGCTTGAACAACTGGTCTGTACTGTTGTTGACCTTGAGAAGAACTGCCCCCATCGGCTTGTGTTTCTATGATACTACAAGATGTAGCTGCAGTCGAAATACCTGTACAAAATTTAGTCCAGTTAATATACCAAATCATATTAAGAAAAAAGAGTGAGGCAAATATTATAACTACAAAACCCCAGCCCAGTTAAACAGGAAAACTACTTTCTGATTTATGGATAATAACTAAGTGGAAACCAATCTAAAGCCTCCTCTGTTATATAATAAATATATGAAAATTAGTGGGAAAGGATCTTCTGCTATTTGTACCTACTGCAAGCTTTTTTAGAGGGGGCCGATTTCCCAGAGCTAAAGATAATGCATGGTTAGCTGCTATCTTCTCTTCAGTTCGTTGTAAACTAGATTGGCTAACAGAAGTCGCAGTATCACACTTTTTTCTTATATGCGCCCACCTCTGCAAAAGAAAAATAGTCAGTTTGTTCCACCAATAAAGAGAAAAGGAATAAACACATGCTCTTTCAAGTAGCAAAAGAATTGCTTATCTTATACCCTGAACTTGAACCAAAAGAGATTACCTGACTAAATCCGCAAATATAAATAAATATATTATAAAAATTCCTTATTAGCTACCTCTATGATTCGAAGACAATTCATCATATTAGCAAGAAATCTGTTGCCGGGATTCGAACCTGGAAAAATGGGCTGAAACCCACATCCATACCACACTAGATGACAACAGATATATAGGTGGAGTAATTACCATAGTGAACCTACCGTCTGTATAGAGCCACCCCCAACAACTAAGATAGGAAAGCCAATATCTAAGATCGATTCTCAAGATGGTTTCTTCAAGGAATATAATGAAAAAAAGAGCAGTCAATATTGACCAAGTGTAATCACAACCTGCGAGAGTTGGTAGGTGGTTCTTTCTCCTCTAAAGTCTCGCTTAACAATATCTGCCCAGTTAACTTTATCACATCGCTCGACAGCAGCAATTAGCTTCTCATCCTCCTCGGCAGACCATATCTTCCTTTTTTTCTGGGAAGGAATATTAGTACTAGCTGAACCATTTGCTTTCATCCCCTCGGTCGATGTAATTTTCTGAAGACAAACAGGAAAGGTGATATTCATCCCTCTTGAAGACAAGAAAGACTCTGATGGATCCTGAGTCTCCTCAGGAAAACCATATGGTATGTTTATAGTCAAGGGAACCTCCGCTCTTGAGTCATCGATTATATTGGACTCACGTGGCACATACGAAGCAGTTATCACCTGGCATAAAAATGAGAGACGAAATTTCAAACTGGGGTATAAATAAAATGGGAACTCAGAGTTATATTTTATCAAGTAACCAACATTCTGATCATTACGAAAGCAGCAAGGTGGTATACTAACTGCAAAGTGACATCCTGAACAGAGTCTAAGGACTTCAGATCATATAACAGGAGGACACATACATTCCAGATAGAAATATAAAATTAAATAACCTATCTAACGGAATGAACAAACACATCTTGAAATAATCTTTTATTCCCTTCTTACTTTCACATGTGCAATAGCCTCCACTGACGCTTCATGGTTGACTGCAGGGGAAGTTTCCAATTCACACTCAATGTCACTATCATCATCCTGTACAGAAACGAGTCAATTTTACAAAACTGTAAACTACATCATCAACGCAGAAATTGCCAATTCAGAGAGATACTCGTCCATCCCTAATGCCAAAATTAAAGTTAAAATATGCCAAACCTGAATTGAAACACAAGTATTCATCACAGTAATTTGTGAAGAAAAGGTACACTCAATTCGAACTTATATATAATAAAGATATCTCAAACCAACACAAAGTCGTTGTTACTGTAGAAATTTTTATTGAAGAAAGCTAACTCTGCAACATAAAGTTGAGTAATTTGGAAATTCATCAAAAGTGAAAAGAGGAGAGACAAAAGAAGTACCAGAGGTTGAGCATCGTCTTCTACAGGAAGGAGCGGATCACGATAAGAAAGATGTCGCCATAGCATCTGATATTCTCTAGCATTAGTAATCCCGGTAGTGGTCTTCTTCACCATCTCATTCCAATCCATCTTGATCTCAGAATAATACGACATCTCCTGTAACAAATTCAGTATTGTCTTCGGATCATATCTACATCAAATTCAAAATTCCCACATTGAAATTAGCCAAAATCCACTACTCTTTTAAGAATCAACCGATGAATTAAGGAAGAAGAAGAATTCATTATTACGACGTAAGAGATATATGTACCTCTGCAAAAGAGTGGCGATGTCGCCTTCAGTGATGATTTTCTTCGTACTATCAACCATCGTCGTAATTATACAACAATCACATGCTACGATGAGTAATTCTGCAGAAGTTTTTCGCTTTGGAACAGAATCAAAGAATCAAATTTCTTCAAAAGCCTAGGGTTTTGTTAGATTGACGAGACAGTTGGCAAAACTGTAGAAGAGGAAGAATTAAAACACGAAGATCCTGAGGATATAATAAGGAAAGCGATAAGATGATCGGAGGACAAGATGGCCGTGACAGAGAAGAGACTATGAAGCGCGTGGAACGGTCGCGTGTGGCGAAGATTTGAAATAATTTGTATCGCGTACAATAAATTCTTAACAGTCCGAAACGAGTCTCAAGATCCTATAGAACCCCACTAAAATACTCTTTGCCAATTAGGAATTGTGATCACTCGTGACTATATAAGGTATAATTGAAATTTGGAGCCCGAGCCCAAGCCTAAGCCCAACTTATACAAAACAAAACAACTATTTACTAGATGATTAGTTGATAACTAAGAGTAAATATTTGTTAGTGTTCTTCTGTTTAGGACAGTATTCTTACTAGGAATACTAGGTGACTTTTTGGGTATAAATATTTTAATTAATTTATAATTTTATTATTCTATATATTAGTAATTATATTTTTAATAATCAATATTAGATTAAAACATTAAAGATAAAATTAAATTGGCATGTCAAAAACAAATTTTTATTAACACTAATTTCTAAAACATTAAATACAAAAACATTAAATACAAAATCATCAATTTGTAAAATATTATATTAAATATTTTTTTCATTAACCTCACATTTAACAAATCATATGAGGGGCTAATCAACCACATTAAAACTAAATATGGTTTTGACACCTATGTTTTTCATAAGAATCACTCATCTAATAATATATATGATTTTACATCTTTATTAGATAAAAAACTAAACATTAAATTTTAATTTCAAAATAAATATATTAAATTTAAAATTATTATACATAATTTTTTAGTGTAATGAATAAATTTTTCTTATATGATAAAAATTATTAAACTTTCTTATTTAATAATATAACTATTTTATTAAAGTTTTTTTAGTTTGATATAAAATAAATTAAATATAATATTAAGAGTAAGTTTGTAATCGACCACGTTATAAATGTAGTGTTGACACTTGACACCTAACATTTTTCATAAGAAACACTTCTCTAATAATATATATATATATATATATATATAATGATGATTGAATATAACTAACTTTTCTATTCTTTTAGACATACAAACCTAACAACACATACAATAGTGTATTTATTGTTTTGTGTCACATAATAAAAAATTGTTTAGCCATATAACTCCAATGATACACATCAAATGTATTTCACTGTTTCATTTGAAATCCAGTGACAAAACGTCAAAATGTCTAAAAGTAAATATTTTTAAAACAGTAAAAATAAATGTTAGAAAAACTTACCAAACATCTTGCAAATAAAATGTTAGTTTTAGAGTACATTTTTCTTTTGCCTTCACATTAGCTAATGTTTTCACAATGACAATTTGACCAATTACATCTCTAGTAAACACATGTAAAAAAAAAAAAATCCTTGAAGAATGCCCTTTTTTAAAAAATGCTCCCTCATGCTTATTTCTCTCTTTCAATTTTCAAAAGAAAATACACCTTTTAAAATTGAAATAGTAAAAAAGGGTATTTTGAAATTCTCCAAAAAAAACTGTTTTAAAAATTATTATTTACTATATGTTATTAACAAAATTCAGTGAAAATAGTTTAACCTATAACTTACCAATCAAAATATTTTTATATATGTTTTAGGACGAAATATATGCAAAGTCAATTAAATATTTTACAGGAACCTTTTGTTGAAAGGCTTTATATAGAAAAAAATATAATATTCAAATAAGAATAAGATATATAAAATATTATGATAAGTATGAAAGATTTGTAATTATCTTTTCTAAAAAGTATTAAATAAAAAAATATTTCTTAACTAATTCTCAAATAATTTTAAAATTTAAAAGATCATTATATTTTCGAAAAAATAAAAAACTGAATTCAAAATAAAAATAATTGAATTAAATTACTAATTTTAATTTTACTTTATGCAAATTTTTATTTATAATATTATATATATATTTTATGTAATTTTCTATATTACAAAAAATAACAAAATAAAAACTTAATTCAAAATAAAAGCAACTATTAAATGACAAATTTGATTTTATTTTATATAAATTTATTTACAAATTTAATTTTTTATATAAATGTAATTATAATTTTGTATATATTTTATGTAATTATCTATATTACAAAAAATTAAATAATTATTTAAATATTATAAGGAAACAAAAATTTAATATGAGGGCAATTTAGTAATTTAATGTTAGGGTAACTCTATAATCAACCATATTAAAATTAAACGTAATATTGACACGTAAGTATTCTTTAAAAAATCACTTCGCAATTATTAACAAACTTTAGTGAAAATAAATTTACCTATAACTTAGCAATCAAATAGGAATAGGATTTAGATTATGATAATATTCAAATAGGAATCAGATTTATGAAAGATAAAATAAAAAAAGTTTATTTAAAAATTAATTATATGGATTTACGAAATTTAGTTTTGTTATATATAAATTTTATATATTATTGCGAATTTTAAGTGTTATTATCTATATTACAAAAAAATTATTTATTGAAAAAAATAATAATCAAATAGGATTATGATTTAACAAAGATTATGATAATATTCAAATGGGAATAGGATTTATCAAAGATAAAATAAAACAATTTAATAAAAATAATTATATGGATTTATGAATTTATTGTTTTAAAGAAATCTTATATATTATAATTTAGATTTAATTACGAATATTATCATATATTTAATAAATAGGATTAGGATTTCGTAATTAAATTTAATTTCATAAATCTTATATAATTTAATTTTTATATATAAATCNCATAAATCTTATATAATTTAATTTTTATATATAAATCTTATAATTTTTTATATATAAATCTTATAATTTTTTTATATAAATCTTATATATTATAATTTATTCAAAATTACGAAATTTTTTTTTTTTTAAATTTTAATATTAATTACAAATTTTAAATGTAATTATCTATATAACAAAAAATTAAGTTATTATTTAAATATTAAAAATAAACAAAATTTAATATAAGGGTAATTTAGTAATTTAATGTTAGGATAACTTTATAATCAACCATGTCAAAATTAAACGTGGTGTTGACATGTAAGTTTTTTGACAAAAATCACTTCGCAAATAATATATAAGATTGTATATTACCAAAAACCGAAGAAGAAAAAAAGAATATTGTATATTAACAAAAATTTGTAATGTGTGTTCTTTTTTAACATTTTTGTGATGTGTGTAATAGTATAATTATTGAGCGATAGAATTATTATTATTAGTTTTATTTATTTTCCAACAATTTGATTAACAAAGCTACCGATCTATAGCCTAAACCAGCTTCCTAAAATCTATTTTATTTGTTTAAATTTTAAACTGTTATATTAACTTTTCCAAAATATTACATTTTTTTTTTTTGTTTCCATATGTTCAAAAGTAAAGTACACTTATGTAAAAAAACATATTCCAGGCAACAAATCACTTGAGAATACAAGTTTGTTTTTCCGACCAAAATAAAAAGCACTCGAGAAAGAAAAAAACAACAAGAAATTAAAAATTTCACCTAAGAGGAGTCGAGGGCAGAGGGTTTTTAGCGAAACGCTTTTAATTATATCATCTCTCTCGGCGTTCTAGCAGCATCTTGCTGTGGCTTTGTTGCCAGGAAGAGGTTTCTTTCTTGCTCTTCTCATCGTTAACATTCTTCGTCGCTTCAGCTACATTCTGCTCGAGAAAAGATGACCGCCAATGACATATCCTCTGGTGAATTACAATTATCGCTTTCTTCTTCATCGTGTCTGCATTATTTTTGTTTCTGTTGATGGGTTTATCTTTTCTGGGTTTTAATTTTGAACCTAATCATGCTTTTTGGCTTTTTCTTTTTGAGGAATCAGAATTGGATGGCAGTGTTTTGATTAAAAGTGTATCTTCCCTTATGGGTTTAAGCGTAGATCTCTCTAGCAAAAGCTTGTGGAAAGTTTGATTTTGTTTTCAGCTCTCAAGGAATAAAAGAGAATTCTAGTATCTTGGTTCTTCTTCAGGCTGTGATTGCTCATATATGAGCATCAATCAAGTGGAAAGTTTACTCTTTTGAGATGATGAATTGTTGTTTCAGTTTGCAGAAACATGGAATCTAGGTTTCAATTTAGATAAGTTAGTATCTCCCCTTTTAGATGAGGAAAGTTTCCTTGAGAAAGTCGTTAGCTTTAGCTTTATCGCTTGCCTTTACATATTCAGTTAAGGACTCATTTCTCTTTTGTCTGATAGGGTAGAGTTTGAATGACTGGTACTTCGTCTTTGCTAGCTAGGTTATGATCTTTCGTCTCATTTCGAAGTTTTTTTCTTGCACAGGTGTATCAAACTGCTATGTGTTCAAAAGCCGGTTGCAGGAGTATGCCCAAAAATACAAGCTCCCAACGCCTATTTATGAGACTGTCAAAGAAGGCCCTTCACACAAATCTTTCTTTCAATCGACAGTGATAGTGGATGGTGTCAGATATAAGTCTTTGCCTGGATTCTTCAATCGTAAGGCTGCAGAGCAATCAGCTGCGGAGGTTGCTCTCATGGAATTAGCAAAATCTAGTGACATCAGCCAGTGTGTTTCACAACCTGTGGTATGCACCTCATCTTTCTTATGTTATGACTTATGATTATTGTTAAGTCTACTCGAGAACTATTGTAATTAGCCTAGGGGGTTCACAGTTAATTGTAGCTTAACTAGCTCAGAAGCAGACCTTACGATTATTTCGAACATTAAAGGTTTATAGCGGAGCTATAAGAATGCACTGGGGGCATTATGAAATTGTTCAGGGTCTTGGTCTGGGCAGTAATGGAGACTCGAGAATTTAATGACTATTCTGTGCTCTTTATGTACGTTATGTTCAGTTGCTATCTTTGAATGGCTTATTATTGCAGCATGAAACGGGTTTGTGCAAGAATCTTCTTCAAGAGTATGCTCAAAAGATGAATTACGCGATTCCATTGTATCAGTGCCAAAAGATCGAAACAGTTGGGAGAACTCCACATTTCATATGTACTGTAGATATTGGAGGCATAAAATACACAGGAGCTGCAACGAGAACCAAAAAAGATGCTGAGATAAGCGCTGGGAGAACTGCCCTTTTAGCGATCCAGTCAGAATCTAAAAATAGCCTTGCCAACTACAACACTCAGCTTACAGTACTTCCATGTGAGAAGAAGACTTTAGAGACAGCAATCCCAGTTAAAGAAATCATCAAGACTCCAAAAGCCAGGAAGGCTCAGTTCAAAAGGAAAGCTCGGAAAGGAAAGCGTAAAGTAGCGAAAGGCGGTGAAGATGTAATTGTCCCTCATCCTATAGAGGGCGGTGAAGATGTAATTGTCCCTCAACCTATAGAGCATTGTCAAAATGATCAGCCAGAGAAAGAAGTTGAGACGACGCCAAACTTGGAACCTTCTTCGTGCATGAATGGGTTTAAGGAGGCAACATTAGGGACTGTAGAGACAGAAGCAAGCCAAGCATAATCTTTTCAAGGGTGGGGTTCTTTGTGAGTTTGTGATGGCATTATGTGCTTTCTATCTAGAGTTGAGAGGTTGAAGAGTAGTAATATTTGAGCGGAAGATCAAAGAAAGGAAAAAGAAAATGAACCTAAAAATTGATGTAATACTATTTGGTCTGTTGAGTTATTCGAACAAAGATTTATGATAGTGATTTTTGTTTGATTTTAAGGAGCCTCATTTTCCTTCAATTTTACATACGGACTAGTTTCTTACAGCTTCTGGGCCGAATCTAATAGACATAGTGTAAGGCCAATTTTCTGACCCAACAGGCCCATTTATGAAACCCTAAATCACAAAAAGAGGGATATAAAGTAAGCTACTGCTTCGTCATTTCGTTTCTTCGGCGATCTAGGGTTTCAGAAGCAGAGAGGAGGTAAAGATGCCGGCAGGTCATGGAGTAAGGGCGAGAACTCGGGATCTGTTCGCGAGGCCATTCAGGAAGAAGGGTTATATTCCACTCTCGACCTACCTCAGGACCTTCAAGGTCGGCGATTACGTCGATGTTAAGGTGAATGGTGCTATCCACAAGGGTATGCCTCATAAGTTCTACCATGGACGTACTGGTCGTATCTGGAACGTAACTAAACGTGCCGTCGGTGTCGAAGTTAACAAACAGGTTTGTTGAACTCGCTCATCACTTATTGAATTGGAATTGGACCTTATGATGCTATCTGGAATGTTGTTGATCTGTTGATTTTAGGTTGAAATGTACGTTTCGCTATTGTGCTATTTGAATTGTTAATCTTTGCATCTAAAGTTTCAGTACTGTAAATTTCAAGTTTGGACCAGCACATTCAACTGGTTCCATCGATTATTTACTTCAACTCCGGCTCATAGAGCTGTTAGTATGTTTGGTTTCTATAGATTGTATGCTTTGATATAGACTATGATAATAACAAATACCATTTTTTGTAATGTGCCTATCTTGGGTAACATGGCTGACATTTTTCGGGGGATGTTTCAGATTGGCAACA